>JAKTUE010000013.1:0-298915 GCA_030556525.1 Wickerhamomyces quercuum
GTGAGATTTTGGTTTCGATACCTTTTACATGATTTTTTGTGCAAATTTTGTTAGGGGTGCGATTTATCGAACGGATTCGCGGAATTTTCTGCAATTTCCTATTTTGGAATCGCAACTTTTTGTTTCTGCAGAGGAGAAAATTCGCGATTTTATTTCCCGATTGAGAAGAAAAAGTCAAAAAGTTGCGACTCGGAAAACCATATAAGGAAAGAGAAAGAGAAAGAGTAAGAGAACGACGCGATGCGTTGTGTTCTTTATGTGCTTTGTGCTTTGTGCTTTGTATGTGGGTTTCAGAGGGGAAGTCTTACTGAGAGTGCAGAGAAAGGACGCCGGGAGATTACTCGTCTCGTTCTCCTGTGTTTATTCCTAAGGGGAACGAGTCTACTGTAAATAAACACCAAACCCACTTGTACAAACAAAGAAGAAGTTTCCTAATCGGGTGAATCGCCCTTCTTCTTCTTGTTCCTCAACTACTTCAGTGTTTCGCGACTAGAACACTTTCGCGTGTATTTCTGTATCACACAGAAAAAGGAAAACAGACGATAGAAAGGAAAGCACCACTCTCTCTGGACCACACAGAATAAAGACCAGAATGCCCTCCCTTCGAAGCTCGGCCAACAACACAGATACAGAAAGACGCACAACGCGTGCTTCTACAAACTCCTCGAGAAATAGCCGCCCCCAGCGCGAGGACGAGGATGAAGACCTGGAGCAACAAGACCAACCAGAGCAACAGCAGCAGGATCAAGACCTCCTGCAAGAAAATGAGAAGCAAGCCGGTGACGAAGGCGATGCTGAAGGTGAAGGTGAAGATGAGGACGAAGATGAGGAGGAGGCAGAAACAAGATGTTTATGTGGACAGGCTGATCCCCCAGATGAGAACGGCCTGTTCATCCAATGTGAGAAGTGCCAGGTTTGGCAGCACGGTTACTGTGTCACTATCACGGATGTGGTTCCAGAAAAGTACTGGTGTGAAAGATGTAAACCTGAGCTGCACTGGATAATAGTTACAGCCGAGGGTAAGAGCTCAAAATACATCCCAGTACAACCAAAGGACAACAACACTCAATCGAATACAAATCGAAGAAAGAACAGAAGGGGTCAAAAGGATAAGGAGATAAAAGAGGAGGACCCAGAACTACCCTCATCAAAAAAGAGTAGAAAGGAAAGGGCTACCTTTAACTCCAGGGAAGATGCCCGTTACGAAGCGTTGATTCAAAGAGTTATGGAGGAAAGTAAGAAAGATGCACATTTGGATACAGATGAAGAGAAAGCTGCAACATCAGCAAGAGGTTCAAGAAATAGCCGAAGAAGAAGGCACGATGACCAAGAACTTCAGAATGAAGAATTAGAAGAGAGTCATGATGATACCCAAGATAATAATCTTTCTGGAGATGATCTGAAAAAAGAGGCCGACTCAAATGGGAATGAGATTCATTCAACTTTAACTGTAGTGGCCAACAGTGACTCTATAATTAGAACAGACAATGGAGAGATCTCTGAACCTGGAGAGAAAGATCAAACGAAGCAAAAGGATAAACCATCAGAATCAGACTCAAACAATTCAAGTAGTGCTACAGCAACTTCAAAACAAAGGAAAACATCATCCAGAAACTCTGCTAAACCAAGACCTAAGAAACCATCATCGGCATCAACCTCTACAAAATCTAAAGCGGATTCAGCTATAGATTTCAACAAACCTACGAAACCAAGACTACCACAAAATCGGACAACTATAAATGAAATGAGAAAAAGAGTTGGTGCTATTTTGGAGTTCATTGGTAGAACACAGATTGAGATAGCAAATGAACAAAACGACAAAAATGAATTGATGAAATTTGTTGAAGATGAGATTTCAAAGAAGAATATCGAGAAGTTGTTCGAGAATTATAATGGGAGTTTAGAATTAATGGATGGATTAACTAGAAAATTGTTAAGTTGGGAACAAAATTTCGGTAAATATGGAGAGAAAATATGATAATTTCAAAAGGTTTAGAATTTGTGATCGTTAAAAAGGTTTATATTTATTCATTATTATACTTTTCCTCTTTTTCGTGACTTCAATTAACCCTTGACTGTAATCTCTCGTTTGTATTCTCTTTTGGCCATCTTTCTCCAGACGTCTGAATCTCTTGTAGATACGACTTTGAATTATGAATAGTTGTGCCACCTAGCAATATTCTGACATTCTTATTCTGTTTGTTCAAATCTTCAACAATTCTAGCTTCTTCAAAAGTAGTACCACCAATGAAAAACACAATAACCTCTTGAGATTTCTCTAGTTGTAAATTATCGTAAACGTTTGCATCAAAAGGAGACAGTATTGGATAAGTTTTTTCGCTCAATTTTCCACGCACCAATTTACTCAAGATATTCTCCAATCTTGGAACATGTTGCATATAGATGTTGTCTTGAGAGTGATTCGTCTTGAATCCAGAGATCAAGTTCGATGTGGCTTTGTCAAAAATAGATTGTTCACCATCGAGTCTTCTTTTAACACCACTTGATTTCAATAAATAGTCAATGATAGCAATTTTGGAAGGTGAAATTCCTTGATTCACTAAGATCTGCTTCAACTTTGGTAGTTGATTACTTGAATGTGTCTCATATCTCAACGAGTACAAGGCAACTAATTTGATCTTAGAATCTTCAGAGATCGGATGTGGTTGGATTTGTTGACCTGTTTCAACTTTGTTCAATAATAACGATTCAAGTTCATGATAGTCATTATTATGCTGGTCATGGGATGAAATGTTCTGTTCTAGTTCAGAAACTTGCCATAATCTTTCTTTATTGATAGCATTGTTCAATTCTGAAATCAAAGTCATATGCTTTGTAACATTTCCTGAAAGTTTTTTGAATTCTGGGAATTCCTCAATGAATTTTTTCATGTCTTCAATTGATTCAATTTTTTTATTAGAATTCGTCTTATCTTTATATTGTGAAACATATTCCTTGATCTTATCACTCAAATCACCAAAATTCAAATACATTGAATCTTTGAAGAACTGATCTTGTTTCGAGCTTAGCACAATCTTGAATAATTCTTCACTGACACCTGGGAATTTGGACAAATCAACTGTGTTATTTTCAATACCAATCAGCTCATGAACCATTGACTGATAAGTCCAGGGATGCAATAATGGAGTTATTGGATCATTTTTCCTATCAAGAATTAACAGGACTGGTGGTGTATCCTTTAATTTAAAGTCGAATAAAGTCGGATTGGTTTTTTCAATGTTGTAAATCAGCTCTTTCGATAATTTAGAACCCATCTTACTATTAGCTTCATATCTTATGATCGGCTTTTGTTTCAAAGAAAGTAGTAAAGACGAAAGGCTTTGGAGTGTAGAATTGAAAGAAGAACCTTGCCATGTATCCAATCGATCACCATAAACAGTCTTGTTTGTTAGTTGCAATGAATATAGATGTTCATTGATGGTCATATAATCTTGAAAAATCTCCTCAACCTTAGTAACAACTTCCAAATCGTCACTCTCAGCTATTCTTTCTAGTTGTGATTTAGAAACCACATTATTGAAGATCAACTCATATGAAGAATATTTCGGGTTTCGTAATTCATCCAAGAGATACTGAATAGACTCATCACTAGGTTGGATATACACCAAGCACTTCAAGTGTCTCAACTTATCTGTCGATGGATTATCTAGTCTACCGATCAAGTAAATGTCATTCTGTAGTAGTTCAGACTGTGTTGAGTTCAATGAGATGATAGAGGTTGTCTTGGTGTCCAGTAATAGCACTTTTATCCTTGAATTTGGAAGCACACTTGTCGACAATTGGGACTTTGAGTCTGTCTTACCGACAATCCTGTTCAGATAAACGTCCGAGACTTCAAAAAGATTCATTATTTGCAACAGTTTCAGATACCCAAGGAAGATCACAGTTGGTGTCTCCGTTAAAATGTTGTTGTACTTCAGTTATCTGGAGAATCAGGCAAAATTCGCGAACTCCATCAATTAGACTGCCGGCAGTGTGGTGCAATGAACATCTGAAGATATCAATTGCGCCTGTGTTTTCATGAGATTCTATCACCACTCATAAAGCTTGCTCATCAGCTGAATGGTGCAAAATCGAACTGGCAAGTTCTGCCAAAGCTTCTGACTGAGAGACACTGGATAATAACATCACTATTGTATCTTCTATTACCCTCCCTGATACTGCGAGATGCCTTCTACCGCGATCCCGTTTGGTTCGCGAAGTCCGTTTAGTAAGTGACTGAGCTAGACCAGAACAGAAACAGAGTCAAGTAGCTCGAGCTAGAGAAACCACTGAGGTACTGAACTACTGCTGCTGTACACTGTTTCATTCGCTTTTGCCTGCAAATAAGAATAAACTGCTTCGCACGATGAAGGGCAAACAGTTCACGGCCAGAAACCCGCACAGCAGATCAGCCTCTATTGGCCAGAATCTAAACAAGTTGAGTGAGATATCTAATGGCACACATACATCTCTCAGCACAACACGCCAGCTGCACGCAAAGCCCAGTCTCAATAGATCAAAGTCATCGGACGGGCTACCAAAAAGATCACGAAGTTTGACGAAGCTCTCTGCTTTACAGCCGATGAAAAGATCGATATCACAGCAACAGGTAGCGACGAATAACACTGTCTCAAAGGTGCTCAGTAGCGAAGAGAATGCCTTAAATAATGGGATTGATTCTAGTTCTAACGGGAATATTGTTCATGAAAGCACGATCGAAGAGCATGAGGTCACGGAAGAAGTTGATAATTTCAGTGATGAGGAGCCGCAAAGACCAACCGAAACGAAACAAATCTTGAGTTACAAAGCTCCTTCTCAATTCAGTCATACACTTATAGAGCCTGGCTCATCGTTCTCTTCCGAGTCCAGAAGCAAGAGCATCCAACTGCAACCCGAGACCAATAGCCCTACAAAGTCACGTATCGACGGTGATAAACTGGCTGAAGTTGCGAAGAGACTAAGGCTTGAACCATTTCAAGCTCAAGAAGATGAAGCGGAGCCAATCAAAGAATCAAAATCAACAAACGACCAAGCGCTAGATGAACCCCAGATATATGCTCCAAAACCCGAATCAAAGGAAGACTTGAAGAATGATCAATACTTCCAGAACATGATCCTATCACAATCGACAGGGGTAGTAAGAGCGTTTGGTGACCAGCCTTTCCAAAACTCATTGTTAAATATCCAAAACAAACATCAAGACTCTCTACAATACATCCATTCGAATGACCATATCAGCTCCACAAATTTCAAATCGAACGCAAGCTCAGTTAATTCTTTGAGGCAGTTCACGCTGAATCAGCAGTTGATGAACAATAATCAAAAACTATCATCCTCTCAGGATTCTTCCACTGCATTATCTTTCAGAGCCGATGGCTCAGGTTTGCATATGAGCTCATTATCAAAATCCAGATCAAAGGATAAAGCTCCTTCGTTATCAGGAACACCGAATAATTTTGCCCAGTTTTTGAGGTCCAATAACTCAAACATTGAAACGAGAACTCAACAGAAACTATGGCTACAAAGAGAGAATAGTCTTTTGGACTTCACAACTTTGAACACCACTAATCAGACCAATCCACAGATAAGAAGAGAGTTCGAGAAAGTTGCAAGAGAATACCTGAATCTCAGAAGATTTAATAATCCAATTCTGGATTCTGTTAAAAGAGTGCACACCCTTACAATATCCACCAAGAAGAACGGCTCTAATAAGGGCAACCACTCATCATCACCATCATCATCGCATCCACAATCAAGCACGTCAGTTTCAGAGGAGAAGCTCAAATCCTTAAGAAACGAAAACATCCAAAGTAAACTAACCAAACTTTGGATTGAAAGCGAGTCTTCCAGTAGGCAACAGCAGGAGTTCCTAAACAACCATCATCCTCGTCAACATCAATATCAACAGAATCAAAGACCAATCACGGTTCAAACTCAATCTAGCTTTAATGGAGCTTATAACAATACCAATGGTTTGAGATCGCCTGCGGCACCGACAACTAGAGCTGTTGATCGAGCTAATAATACGCCTGAGAATAAGCGGATTGACCTTAGTGCTATTAGGCTGCCAGACGCAGATCATTCACAGAAGTTTGCATAGATATACTAATTTCAAAAATTTGAGAATACTTATTCAATGAAAAGAAAAATTGCATTGACTTTCTATGAGCGAAAACATGTAGTTGAATAAAATTGCCAGCGAGATCTTAGATACATCTAGTTAATTTGTGTTCGAGAACATACAGAAGCTTAGTTATATCGGTGATTATTTGAAACAGTTTAATATTCATCTGGCGGTCTAAATTTCAGTGCCTGTCCTTCGCTATATATATAATCCAAGACATCCTCAAACGAATTTGTCCCTTTCAAGCTCAGATACTCCTTGTATAATAATAATGCAGTATGGGCATCTTCAATAGAGTCATGATTCCCAGCTTGAACTTTCTTATGAAGTAGAACATAGGCTAGGAATCTCAAGGATAATATTCTCTGACCTTTATAAAAAAAGACTGCAGTATCACGAACTTGGGTCTTGGGGACACAGATATTTATAGTTCTGAAATCTTTGGTTAATCCATGACCGACAAAAACACATCCAAGATTTAATAAGAGCCATAGTTTTCTATATGCAACTTCTCTAGTAACCAGTGATTTATTACTTGTCTTTGGGTCCAAATCACCAGGCTCGATTCCACTATAAGAAGTTAAATAATCATGAATGCCTTCTTCATTAACCACCACATAATCATCAATGAATGGAACACCAAACTTCTCCCCTTCATCACCACGTAAAACAGAAACTCTTGCCAATGTTTGGTTACTTGGTTTGAGTAACGACCTTGTACCATTAGCTTTGATTTCAAATTGTTCCTCTTCTAAAGTGACAAATTCTGCATCAATTGCAATCAGTGAACCAGGTTTAGGTGCTTCTTCTCTTGTCAAAATTTCATATTCAATTTTTCTTGACTCTCTGATACCATTTGCGAAATGATCCCTATATAAGATCTCATCATTCAATCCAATGCTCCATGCATTGTATGCAAATTGATTAGAAGACCTATCATCAGGGTTATTTAATCTGTAGACCAAGGAAACAGGTGTCTTCCACCAGTATGATAGATTGAAAACTTCAGATTCCGAAATTTCGATAACAAGGAAGTCATTGAACAAATACCAACTAGAATCACCCTTTAATTCATCAAAAATCTTGACAAAAGTCACCAAGTGTGAATCTTTACTTGATTCCCCTGAAATCTCAGCAACAAAACCAGTCAATTCATACTCCTTAAAGAAATCACCAGATGGTAAAGATCTCGCATTCTCGGTCAGGATGAAGCCATTCTTAGAATTTGCAGCATGGAATTTGAGCTTTAACCAATTCTTTATATTTCTGATTGCTTTCTTTTCTTCCTGGTTCAAATGAAGGTTTATCGACAATATAGGAGGTAATTTAGTGACGATGTTGCTTCGTTCAACCACCTCGAGTTGTCCAGTTACTTGATTTAAGACTCTTTCTTGTTCAATTCTGTTCATAGAGGACTCGATATAAGCAAGAATGGAAGGCTGACTAGCATTCTTTAGGATTGGTTTCAAATTATTAGCCAAAGGTGAGAATACTTCCAAGCTTCTAGTTATGTTCATGTTTTTCTGAAAGGCTCCCGAATAAAGTGAACGCGTTCTTGTTTCAATTTCAATGGCCACAAGTCGATCAAAATATGTCACACCGTTAAACGCTATTTTGGATCTAACCTCATCCCGTGCAATCTTATCAAGTAAATATCTATTGAAAAGCTGAATTCTAGAAATTTCAGTGTGTTTGCTATTGATTAGCCCTCTGCTATTTTCTCTATCAATTAGGCCTAGTTGATCAGCATCAGTAATACCGGAAAGTGTGGTTTGAAAGTTTGTTGGTCTAAAATTCTTACCATTGGATTTATGTAACATATCAAATAAATATCCTAATTCACGTAATAATGAATCACTTTCGAAATTCTCAACAGCAAGGTTTCCCAACATGAAGGAGAAAATCTCAGGAACAAATCTGTATAATTGTAATAAGGAGTTGGTGTATGAGTTATCAACATGTGTTTCTAAACCAGAGTATCTTGTTCTGTTGTATGCATCAAAATCAAAATCATCAACACCAAATTTACTGTAAAGAATTTCCAACTTTTTGAAAGCATTTGGTATAGCATTAGGATCTTTGTTTGTAATTTCAAACACACTTTCCTTCTCATCCTTCTTCGTTGGTCTTGTATTAGTTGGTACTGTATTTTTGCTACTTAAGAATTTAGCGGTGTCTGAGTTATTAGCAATTGCAATATATCTCTTAGCTTGATTTCTCTTACCTGATTTTTCTTTATCATACGGAGCAATTGTCAGCCCATCTATTACCTTAGCGTTCTGGTAAATTGAGGCATCTATTGGTTTGGGTATGGTACCGGCACTTCTGAATATAGCTTGTGAGTTCCAAGCTGATAGTAATGTTTCCTTATAATAAGGAAGTCCAACAGAGTTCAGAGGAACATCCTCGTCCTCTATGCTGATCGGGCGGTTATTCTGCTCGGGAAGTGATGGATACTCTAAAGGAGCTCCAGCTGACATTGTGGCATGTTCCGGACTATGAGCCCAAAGATGTAACAATGAATATGCATCGATAATGGCAAGATAATCACCAGTTGTACTCAATTCAAAACTTAAAATCATTGGCCCCACATCGGCTTGATATAGCGCAATAGAAGATGGATTGAACATATCAATGACTTGTATTTGACCAGTCTTAGATGCTATAATTGCAACACTTGATAATTTTGGATGAAGTCTCACAAATGCTGCACCCGCAGGAAATGGTATTGGTGATAAGGCCTTCATAGCACGCACATCATAGACATTGACTAAGGGATCTAAAGCAAAATTTCCATGGCGACGACTATAACCACATGCAACCAATGTATGTTCTTTTAAATCAATATCTGAGAGAGTCCCCGTACTTGCTAGGAAGTTCATCACGATAGAATTTGTTCTCAAATCAAATATATCGATGGAGCCATCTGCTCTACCAATGGCAATATGCCTTTTATTGGATGCCATCAAAATAGCATCTCCCTTGTAAGGGATAGTAGCAGTAATAGATGCCTTTGATATGTCAAATCTTAACAGCGATTTGCTGGTAGCTATCAGCAGTTCGTTTGGGGAAATGTATGTCATCTTCTTGATATTCTGCAGTTCCTCATGGTCCCTGCTGCCGACATTGAAAATGGTAAGACCTCTTCTATTCGTTAGTCTAACAGTCACACCATCGGTCGATATCACACCTCTTACGTGGGATAATATCTGTAGAACTGAATTATCATGCCCTGCGAATCTCGTGTATGGGGCAAGAGCATTATCCGAGTAAGATCCAATGTAACCAGTGGAGTCACCAACCCAAACCAGGTTGCTAGCTTCATCAAACACAGTGGTAGTTACAGCCGGTGGAGTGGCACTGGGGTCTCTTGGAGGCCTTATAACAGGCGTTCGAGTGATCTGTTGATTTATTTATTGTTAATACATCTGCACCTTCTGGAATGAAGATTCATAGCACTCACTTCAGTCCACCCATCCATTATTATCTGTTTATTCAATGACCCTGATAAAGTCCTCAGATACTGAAGTACGGAGCCGGGACAAGTACAATTCCACTATCAAAAGCGCTGTGTCGCAATGCTTTTTGCTTGTTTTTTGGTTGTTCTTGCAAACTTGTTGATTCTCCCAACTGATTCGCGCTATTTTTGTATTACCTAACCTTCATTCTGCGGCCCTTATCAGAAGTGTTGATGTTTGAAAAAAACGAAAAATTTGAGCGTGAAAGCGATCCAAAGATGCCATTTTGAGCACCCTCTGCAGCCATGAACTCGCTACTTTCTACCCTGAATACCTTCTCCCGTCGCCTCCAACCGACCAGAATACTAGGTGCCCAAAATTTTGGTGCTGCATTTGGTTTCATACAGCCCGCTCTTGTCAGAGGCTTCAAAGTTAAGACTGCTGTGAAGAAGATGTGTACTGATTGTTATGTGAGTGATGCGATATAAACACACGACCGAGAAGTTAGTACTAACATTAATCCACAGGTTGTAAGAAGAAAGGGTCGTGTCTACGTTTACTGCAAAACTAACAGAAAGCACAAACAACGTCAAGGTTGATCTCCACTAGCTGATATATGGAATTACTTGAAGGAATTGAAGACGACGCATGTAAATACAATCAAATACATATGTACATTATTTATTGTGGTTCTATTAATGTATTAACGGGGACTGTGAATGAATTTCTATAAAGCCGTAAAAATGTAAAAGGAGTCTTTAGTTAATCTTCCAGAATGACAGACCAACACCACCGACTAAACCATAATCTTCTCCATTGAAAAGAACAGAATCAGAAGACCCTGTATCAGCAACGGTAGTATAATGCTCATCAAGGAGTTTTAGCTCCTTGTCTCCGTAACTCCACACCCTAACAAATTGATCAACGGCAGCTACCAAAATTCTCTTGTTAGATAGAGGTGAAATGGAGGTAATACTGGATGAAGCAGCGTTTGAAACAAAGGACTTGATTTCACTTGTGATACCTTCAGATGTGACTATAAACTCAGTTATACCTAGACCATTGTCATCACCTCCTGATGCCACGAGCAAGGATCCGTCACAATCGAAAACTTCGAAACTCTTGATACCATTCTGATGAATGGCAATCGAATTCTGTAACGCAGGAAGTTTCTTTAGTTCTATGTTCTCAGTAAGCACTAAATAATCATCTTTAACTTTGAATTGAACCTGTTCAGTGATATCCCAGACAGAAATATGACCATCGGTAGCACCAGTGATGATAAGAACTTTACCATCTTTTATGATCAACTGTACACCAAATAAGCAGCAAGTTTTGTAAAAACCAGTGATCAATGGTGTGAAGGTAAAAGTTTCAAGACTGAAATAGAATAACTTGATGCTTGAGTCTGAATAGACTGTCACTAAAACAAGACCCTTTAACATCTTGTTTTCGTCGAACACGAACAAATGATCAAAATCCATTGTTCTCAAATCGGGATTATCAGAAGAAGGTGGTAAAGTTCCAATCAAGGAAATTAACGGGTATTTAAAATTCTCATCAACTTTCCAAATGAAAAACTCTTCTCTAGCAGATGAAGAAGCAACCAATGTATCATTCAAGAATTTTACTTTTTGAAGACCAGAGGTATGCTTTCTTATTGTCCAGTAATTTCTAATATCACCAGTAGTAAAGTCAACCGAAGAAAGCTTCAAAAGAGTATCTTCCGCACCAGTTATATATAAAGCTTTACTATCGTTGTAACTCTTGTTTCTGATGGAGATTTCACGTAGTTCCCTACCATGTGTGCCTTCATTTAGCATATAAGGAACTCTAGGTTTCTTGATAGTTCTAATAGTTAAAATCTTGTCTCTAACATAAACAAACTCAAAGGTTTCATCTTCATAGAACAAGTTCCATAATCTATGAGCACCACCACAATTCTCATATGCAATCTCATATTCTCTAGATTCATTATAAATGTAGAAATAGCTGGATTTGAAGCCATAAACTATGAATTCGTTATCAATTTCATAGGATCCTTCCAAGAAGCCCTTTCTGGTGTTATTTGTGTGAATATACTCATGGCTGAAATCAACTTCATTGAATTTGAAATACAGGTAGTAACCATCTCTATTTGTAATTGATAAAACGATAGACTTCTCGTTCTTTTGGACTCTATTAATTGAAGTAACTGTATCGCTTATAGATAACTTCTTGATTAGTTTGATTTCTTCTGACGTTGATAACTTGTAAATACCAATAGAGCTTAATCTAAACCCTATGAAAATGATGTCATCAACAATCTCAAAGCACGTGGTGACAAAAGTCGACTTCTTTTCAAGGAATGTATTATTGATATTCAAATCTTGGTCAAAATGATAAAGAACTAGCTTTTCTTTGGTATTTGGAGATTCGACTAGTAAGAATAATTTATCCCCATCTTGAGCAGTCAAGGCATTTATCACTTTTGAAACACCAGTAAGTACTCTCATCTCACTTTCAATCGCACCATCTTTGGTAAACTTCAAAAATAGTGAATCGCCCTTGGAATTAGTAAATATGACAATGTTCAACTTGGTAAACCCATTGGTTATAGCAAAGCCTGCATAACCTGCTTCAGTTCTCAAGTAAGACCATTTGTTTTGTTTATAGATGAATAAGCCACCATTGGAAGTTATAATAACAAAACCGGCCTCAATCTTCCAAATGCCTTTGACAATTTCATTCTTTTGAAGTTCATAGTCAACACCAGAGGACTCGATAATATCAGCCATTTGAAAGTGTTCACTTTCATCCTCCACTTTGTTCGGATTGATATCAATGAGTCTAACTCTACCATCGTTACCTCCAGTAGCTGCATAAGTATTGTCATCATTAACATCTAAGCCCCAAATATGTCTTCCTGTATGTAGTTCATAAGTTTGGTTTGGGATCAACTTTTTGTCTTCTGTAATAGTCCATGTTCTAGCAGACAGGTCTTCAGAAACTGAGACTAAACTCTTATCATCATTATAGAATTTCAAGTTCCATATTCTAGCTGTATGGCCCCAAGCTGTTGATAGTAATTGGCCGGTGTTGAAATCCCATAACTTGATGGAACGATCATCTGAGCATGAAGCAAAATACTTATTATCTTGACTTGTTTGTACATTGAAGATAGATCCTTCGTGATCCACTAGATTGTGTAAAATTTGTTCCTTGTATAAATCCCAGATGATAACACCACCCATAACTGTTCCGGCGTTGATGTAGACATCATGCTTTGAGGTAACCTTTATTGATCCAGAATACAATATCGACTTCTCACCATGGACTGACTTTTCCCACTGAAGAGTTTGTGAATATGAATCCACACTCAATATAACATTATGTGCAGTTAATAGAAATATTTCCAACCCATTGTAACTGAACTCACCAGCGATAATCCAGTCGTTGACCATCTTTTCGTTTTCTGTAAGGTTGTCATCTTCCAGTAGTTGCTGCAATGACAGTATGTTTAAAAATCTGCCACCATAAAACACAAAAGCGTCTCGATCAAAGGCAATACCATGAATTTTATTCTTTTTTAGAATCTTCTTAGAAACCAAGAGTTGGGACGTCTTGTAGTTGTAGATTTTGATTATTGGTCCAAATGCAACTAAAACGAGGTCATCCTCGTAGAACTTCACTGCAGTGGAAGGCCCGTGGTGCTCGATGGGCAAGATAGTATCACTTTTCATTCTAATGATAGGAGAGTTCTCCGCTTTGTGGTTGAGTAATTCTTTCTATGAAGCTAATTTGTAGCTCATCTCGCTCCAAAAAAAAAAAAAAAAAAAAAAAAAAGAACACTACTATAAAAGGTGGTTCGAGCAGCATAGCACTGTTAAGGTGATAAACAAGGGGAATAAGCCGAAATGGTGATGGCACTGGTCCTGCTATTCGCTTCGATGAGCACTTCTGCTCTGGATTCCGTTTTCCAAAAGTGTTATGGTACTTTCCAACAGACTCACATTAAGGAAAATGCCCATAGTCCACCTCAAAACTGCAAATGTGTAGCATCTACAACACCCGGACATCTCGGTTTAAATCATTTTTGTGTTGCCATAGAAACCTACATATTAATCTTTGTTTACTTTTCTCAAAATCCCACAAAATCAAAACAACAAAAGAAGCTAACCAAAAAAAGAAGAGGCAGAACAAAACAGCACTGATTGGCATCAGAAACACTGGGAGAACAGCTGAAAATGGGAACTCCGGATGTACCAGATGCTCCAACTCTTAGCGAGCATCATACTGATGTGGACAATAAAGAAAATATCAGTCTGTCTTCTCAGGCAAGTAAAGCCTTGAATAGAAGAGATTCATTAGCGAAGGGGATCTTGAAAAACATTTCTCACAATGAGGAAAATAACACTATCCATGAGATTCAGTTGCCCTTAAGAGACTCTCAGCAAGTAGATAAAACAGCACTGGGAAAGAAAAGCTATAGAAGAAGGGTCTCGTTTGCTCCAGAAGTCACCCTACATAAGATTGATCTTGTTCCTCAAATTGATGCTCCACAACTTCGACAACCAAGGAGACGAGAAACAATTGCCGTTGTTCCTAGTTCAAGCCAAGATTCTGCCATATACTCCTCTCAGATAAGTGAAAGATTCGAAAAAGGAGAAGATGATGCAGAAGAAATTATGTACGATAGCAGTGATGTTGAAATGGAAGATGATACCCATGTTTATTCCTCTCCAGGAAGAAATAATGGTCTTAACCATGGTCCTAGCTTCAAGATACACCAGGACCAGAATGACGAGTACACTGAAACTATGGATATGAGCATTTCAAGAGGCCTGGGTGATGGTGATCATCGCGACGACAATGTTGAGGACGAAGAAGAGCATACCATGAACTTAACAGAGCCTTTGGGAACCATCCAAAACTTCCAACCCCAAACACTATCAGTGAAACAGTTTTCAAACTCATCCAAATCGGGAGAAGGTGCTGATACCCACAGACCATTTGGCTCTATCAAATCACTCTTCAGTGATGAAGAGGAAGAACAACAGGAGGAAGTTGAAATGGACCTAACTCAACCATTTACAAATAGTCAGGGATTATCTCAAGAGCCTATTCCAACCCAACAATTGCCACTCAATGATTCAGTCCAATCATCACCAGAAGCCTTCATAGCAACTCAGCAAATGTCTCAGAATGAAATACCAACACAACCTTTAGCACAAGAGACTGCAACAGACTTGGATGAGCTATCGCTTGATGAAACCATGGAGCTTACATCTCTTGCTGAAGGCTTTACGGATAAGATTACTTTACAAAATACTCTACATAATAGACAATTAAGAGACATTGAGAATGAAGTGACTATGGAGCAAACTGAAGCCTTGGGTTCCCTTAAACAGACGAGTATACAATCCAGTGAAGGTAAACAAGCTCAGTCAGTGAAATCAATTGATGAAACAAAATTGTACCAAACAGACACCAAAGTTACCCCAGTTAAACAATCAACCAAATCTGTAACGCCATTGAAAGCTAATCGCTCACATACCTCAGAAACAGGATCTCCAATGTCCTCGAAGAGAAAGAAGGTAAATCGTTCTGAAACGGTGACTAATGGTCTCAGAGAGAAAATCAACTCATTAACTCCAAGGAAAAGAAGACGAAGCTCTCCAAGAAAAGAATTGGTTGAAGGTTTACCAAGGAGTGTATTTGAACCTGCCTCTTCAATTCTATCGTCACAGTTTGGTTCACAAGATGAGATAAAATCTTCTTTTACACCACTAAGAAGCGGAAAGAATACAGATAGAAAATCTATTATAAGTGGATCTAAACCAGAGTTTGATGCGTTCACTGAGAAGGCACCATTGGCCCCATCTCATGAACAGGATGAGGATGAATTCCCAGAATACGAACCTGTTTCGTTAAAGAAGTTCCTCAATGATTTATCGATTGAATTTTTTGATGATTTAAATGTTAATGAGGAGTTTACTGTTTCAATCGCGCCCCTGGATGATGGTTCTCAGGTGAAAGATGTTGATTATACCGTTGCAAAATACTCTAAGATACCATGGCTAGAGTTGTACAGTTTTAGTTGTGATGAATTGCAAAACAATATGCAGGAACTAAAAAGACTGTTTGATAATCTAGATCTTGAATTTGCAGGTGAAAATCCACAACTGGTTCGTCAGTATTATGAAAACAAAAGTATACAACAACAGAAGAAGATGAGTGATCGACTGCTTTTAATGAAGACATATTCTGATAAGGAGGCCGAGAAGGCGTGGTATTCATGGCGTGATAAACTTCTTGAGGAACTTCTACATAGGTTGAAGGCAAATGTTGATATTCTACAAGTCGACTCTGAATCCATTTCTGCTGAGCTTCAAAGAGTTAGTACTGAGGAACAGCACCTAGCGCAGGAAAATGATGCACTGATTAAGCAACTTGACGAGGCTAGAATGAAGCAAGAATTACTCCAATCTGAAGAAGCAGAAGGAATGATTGCATTGAGACAAAAATTACTCAGTGACCTAGAGAGCATAGCCATTGCTGAAGAAAAATTGAGGTTGCTGGAGGCCCAAGCAGAAGAGTTTTCTTCTTTCATGATAGATACAGGTTCTCTTGAAGAAGAAATTAAGGAGAAGACTATTTTCATCGATCAGAACAGTCAAGAACCAATATCGAGATTGAACAAACTCCTAGATAGTTTTTCAAAGGAGCAGCAGGTTACTGGGCTTCAATTTGATAAATTATCAAACGATGAACTACATGTTACGCTGACAGAGACAAATATTAAGATCAGTGTTAGGTTGTCCGATACCTCAGATAGAAAAATCTATCTTCCACCTACCTTGCCTCAGTTCACCAAAACTTTCCTGGAGAGATATCTGTCTCGAAACACTGATAAGGAATTGGTTGTACTTCTGAGAGATCTTCAGAGCTTATGTTATTCATTGAATTCTGTTGATGACTCCCTATACTATTTGGATTTGATTTGCCCAAGTAAAGTTGACACTACCGTGGGTTTAAAGGTCCACATTTGGGAGTTCAATAAACTTGAGAAATATAAAGCAAAATTGACACTTCATTTAGACGAAATGTCATTATTCGAATCAAAGATCAATACTACGGTTGAGGCTGACCTAGTATACGGTCCAAAATCCCTTGATGAACAAACGTTATTGAGAAACTTTAAAGACAAACTCTCCACAAATAGTTTGATAAAGAACATCGAGCATTTAACGTTGATACGACGCTAATTGGAAAGTGTGAGAACTAAATATATTGTATTATTATTATAACTAAATTGTAGCATACTATAAAAATGTTATAGACCAACGGATGAAATCACCATGGGTACTTTTTTTGAGTAATTAAAAGAATAGATAATCAAACAGATGAAAATATCGTGATATATATTCACCTCATATCCACAAAATCATGGAGAGGACAAAAAACAAGAATAAAAATCAGGTATTACTTATTAAAAAAGACGGTATTCAAAAAGAATATAGACTAAAACTCAGAGCTCTCAGGGAACACGTTCTCTATCGAAGAGAATCAAAAAAAAACTCAAGCCATAAAGAAGGCAAGAGCAGCAATAACGGCAGCTGAAAGACCTGTAGTGCCAAAGTTAGCAGCAACACCTTGATGGGTGGTCAAAGATGGAATGGTATAGCTAGGATGAGTTTTAGTGCTGCTTGGCAAGTGGGGTGAAGTGATGTTTGGCAGACGAGTAGAAGTGATAAAACTGGTGATACGACTAGTAGTTGTGATTTCATGGGAAGTGGAATTAGCGATAGTAGTCTTCTGTTTGATGGTTGATGGAACGGGGGTTGGGCTTGGAACTTTTGTTGTAGTATAGCCAATATTGGAGGATTTGATAACAGAGGATGATGGTCCAAAGGTAGAGGTTTTCTTAGTTGGACAACCAGATTTACCAGGACAGGTGGTGACTGTGATTCTAGTAGTTGATCCCTTAGTAACAGTGGAAGTAGCATTGGTAGTAGGATGTACGAAGGAGGTGGAGGTAGAATGTAAAGTAGAACCTGAAGATTTTGTGATCGTGGATTTCTTAGTAGAAGAGAAGGAAGTTGATTCCTTAGTGGATTTAGATCTTGGTAAAGTAGTGGTGGAAGTGATTACAGTAGTGATGGTGGAGTGAAAAGAAGTTGGCACTGACGATGAAGAATGGGATTTGTAAGAAGTCGAAGTTGATTCCAAAGTGGAAGTTGATGGTTTTGATTTAGTTTTAGTTTTAGAACCAGTTGAGGTTGATTCCAATGTACTTGAAGATGATTCATGGGTAGAACTCTTATGGTGCTTGGATTTGGTATATTCAGACTTGGTGGAAGCGCTTGTTGAGTGTAAAGAGGATGTGTGTGATGGTGTAGAGTAGTGGCTAGTACTTGTGACAGTCACAACAATACTGGAAGTACTATCAACCTCTTTGGAAGAAGACCAAGTAGACGTTGGTTTCAAAGGATGAGATTCGCTTTCACTTTTTGGTGGTTTGTAGTGATCACCAGCACTGACAGAGGCAGCTAAAAAAGCAATAGAACTTAAAATGGATATCTTCATTGTGATATTTCTTCAAACTTGTTTCTGAAAGAGATCAAGAGAGTAAAGTAAAAGGAAGAAAAGAAAAGTGTTCCCGTGTAAGGTTTTTATAAGCTTGATCATTTAGCACGAGTCCTTCTCATAAAAATCTCTCAGTACTTGATATTTTATGAGCAGTCTTTAATCTTCTCTGAGCATAATGATAAACCCTATTTTCTGAGGCCAGAGGGAAACGTGATCGCTGGTTGAAGCATGATTCTTCTCAATAAAAAACACTTTAAAGCACCTAAACCTCCCATGCTTGCTAGATTCTCAGTGGTTATAATGCAAATCATTTTTAATAATAAAGTGCTCATAAAGAACTTCTCTATATGTCATCAGAAAGCTTAAAAGAGCACCATCTAAAAAAAGAACACCACACAGAGGACCCCAACTTCTTCGGATGCTAATTCGAATATTTCAAAGAAATTCACACTAGAAGATCCATTGGTTACTTGTTGAGAAAGGTTCTGGAAAACACTTGAAGCTTTGGTTGTTTTCTTTTCGGATTATTTCATTTTTCCGTAAATCGCGATAATGATCATAACCAAAAACGACAAATCTACACAAGAGCAAACAATAAGTCAAAAACCCTAAAAGAGCTATATTAAATTTCCTATATGAAAGGATCAAGTTAAATGTACAATATGAACTTCTCAAAAAAATGCATTCTTTTTTTCTTTTCTTTTCTTGAAGTAAAATTTCTGGATAATAAAAAAAATGATAAATAACTGATCAGGATAACCTTCATGGTGATCAGTTTCATCTGTTTTATAACTAATAAACTTCTTTCAGCTGAACCATCTCTATGGCTCGCATACACGCCTATTCTATCAATTCCCCCTTTGCTTAGTGCTAATCTGTATTACCACCATTAAAAAAAGTGTATACCTTCTTCGAATCCCTTCTCTGAATATTCAATGACTCGGGCTAAAAATGTATCAAACATTTAACCCAAAGCACTAAAGATCTGTCCAAAGTTTTGAGAACCAGATTGTTGGTACTCAGTTGCGATAATTTCCAAGAAACTGAAGGCAGTACCAACAGCACCGATGATGGCAGCACCTTTACCTTTAGTTCCAAAGATTTCACCAACGACTGCCAATAGTGTTAATGAAACGGCACCTGAGACAGCAGCAACTGGAATGACTCTCTGTAGTTCCTTAGAAATTGAGGTATCTCTACGACCTGTTAAGGAGACACCTTGTTCTTTGAAAGAGGCTGCGATATCTTTTGGTGCAGAGCCAGAAATCAATGACCAAGTGTTGGCGAAAAAGGCAGAGAGGAAAACCAAAGCAGAGGCAAAGCTGATTGTTCTTAATGGGGACTTTAATGAGTCAAGCAGGGAGTTGGATGGAGTTAAATAGTATAAGACAGATGGGGATTCAATAACAAAGTCACTGGAGAAACCAGTTGAAACATAATGACCCAAGATCTTAACAACAATCTGATTAGGATCATTTTTGAAGAATAAGTTGACAATGGCATAACCGAAAAAGTTGATGTAGAACAAAACAACATAAGCAAACAATAAAGGCAAAGCGCCAGTGTACAACAATTTGATAGGGTAGACGGATGAGGTTTGTCTAACTCTGTTTGATCTGATTGGTAAGTCAATTCTGAAGTTTTGCAAATAAATTGTGGCGAAGAAGATTGAAACAACAACGTAAACATGAGTTAGGTTTGGTAGATAAGATCTGGTGAAAGAATCAATGATTGCATTGGTGAATGGCTTTGAGCGGATATTAGAGATTAAGTTAATGATAGCACCATTTCTTTCCCAACCTCTAGTGGTTTGGACAGAGTTTAAACCTAAGATGTCACCAACAAAGTTGGCAGCAATGTTAACAGTAGTAAAGGTTAAAGCACCAGAACCGAAACCATAACCTTTGTCAACAACTTCAGAGATCAAGGTAAAGACAAAGCCAGTGCCAACCACCTGTAGGTTGATCCAGAAGATGCTCCAAACACTGAGGTTATACCCATAGTAACCTGTGAAGATAAATAAGTTTGTCAATAGGAAATATTGGAAAACTGAAAAGATTTTTTGTAGAGTTTGGAACAGTTCCCTATCGGCTCTTAAGCTTAGGTTCACTTTGAGAATTCTTAAACCAGCCAATAGCTGAAAGATCAAACCAGAAGCGATGATTGGAAGTAAACCAAATTCCAACAGAGTACCCTTCTCAGCTCCAAATAGAGGGCGAGCCCAGTAGACTGGGTCATTGGATGGACCTGAGGCACCGTAGACAGGCAATTGCGAGAAAAGGTATATGAAGGATGTTCCCAAGGTGTAGACGATCTTGTCATCGAAGGAGATGTGTTCGTATGGTAGTTCAATCTCTGGCAAGAGAGGTATGAATGGTTTAGCTAAATCAACAAGACGAACTAAGAGATAAAAGGAATATTAGTCACGACTGTTCAGATGGATAACAATGGGCAAAAAAAAGGACGGGGCAATCGCACAAGCAGCGCAACGACCCCAGCGGTGATACGTACATCCACTCATTCTTAAGACAGATTAATATGGCAGCAGGAGGAGGAAAAGAGTCTCTGCCCAAACAACCTTTGTTTCTCGTTTAGCCAAAGTTCCGTTTCGTCGACAACAAAAAGTCGAAAAATTTCCCAGCCATTCTTGATTAGCTAAGCGATTACATAATACGTGGCATAAATTTTTACTAAAGAAAAGAAACCCGAGATCATCGCAGAAGGAGCTTTGGAGCTCTTCAAAGGAGGGAAGAGTGAAGCCCATTGAGCAGTTGGAACTTTTTATGTCACAGGAGGAACAGAGCGTGGAGCAGCAGCCTGACTCGCTGATAAACTATGGAGATGCCATTGACTACTGGACGGCGATCCCAGCCACCGTCGATGGTGTTCTGGGAGGATACGGTGAGACTACATCAGTGCCAAAAGCTGATGTTGTAGGCTCACTCACCTTTCTACGTAAACTGAAGACAAGAATGCAGCCATCCACCAAAGACTCCATACGATACAGCGTTGATATCGGCGCTGGTATAGGGAGAATCACCAGAGATATGTTGCATAAAGTCAGTGATAAGATTGACTTAGTAGAGCCCGTGAAACCCTTCGTTGAACAAATGGATGTTGAGTTGAGATCACTGAAAGAGGAAGGTAAGATTGGTGTTATTTATGATATAGGAATGCAGGATTGGACCCCAGAAAACAAGAAATACTGGCTGATCTGGTGTCAGTGGTGCGTCGGCCATCTACCTGATCTCGAATTTGTTCAGTTTCTCGAAAGATGCAAGGAAGGATTACAAGAAAACGGTACTATCGTTGTCAAAGAGAATAACTCAACTGGTGAAGATGTATTTGACGAAACAGATAGTAGTGTCACTAGATCAAACGAAAGTTTTCTAAAGTTGTTTAAGCAGGCAGGCTTAAAACTGATTGCATCAGAATTACAAAGAGGTCTACCGAAAGAGTTATTTCCAGTTCGGATGTATGCATTAAAACCAGAATAATGTATAATTTATCACTACATTTGCATTATTTATAAAGTAATTTCGTGTATTGTATGTGTACGCTAGTAAAGTCCTCTGTTGGTATGTTAGTTTTAGCTACTTTTATAATCGACAACTTTCCCGAAGATAATCAAAATCATCAGAGATATACTAAACGTCAGATAGGAGCGAAAGACGATGGCTTGTTTTTTCTTCATAGAGATCAGTTGAACTATGCATTATGAATTTGTATCATCACTGTGAAGCACATATCTGTATGATTGATTCTTGATTGAAAGAAGTGAAAAGAATATGAAAGGAAACTTACGTTAAGGACTCCATTGACTGAAAAAATTATAAGAAACTGTTGAAAGAATCAGAAGTGAATTTATTGAGTTGCTATTCCTATAACAATGGTATTCAACCACTAACAAATTCACAAACTTTTCATAACAACAATCCCTCAATCTCTTCAGTTTCGTTGACTCTAAAAGATTGGTGGAACGAAGAAAGAACAAGAAAAAAAGTTTTTTTACCAAATTTTACAGTTCGAGATTGAAATATTCGCGGCTTATATAAGCCAAAGTTAGGGCAACAACATACTGTCTAGTAAAAGGAGGAACATAAATAACACATTTCATTTTCTCGTAAACACTTCTAAAGAATCGTAACAATCAGAATAGTTTTAATCTATCTTATAGAATATATCCGTTAATTAGCTCTGATGCTTTTTTGAGCCAGCATATTCATTTGGGACTGACTTCTTCTAAACTCCTGAGATTCTTGTGCAATCTTCAAATCTTTCAATCTCGACTGTAGTTGAGGAACATCTCTTAGGAACTTATTTAGTTCCATCAATTCGTTCTCCCATTTCAATCTTTTACCAGCATCTAATGTGCCGAAATAATAATCACCTTTCCCATCAAACTTCAAATAATAATTGTGGAAGTGCCACAAGGATGATCTATGCGCAACACTGAGAATTGAAACACCCAGAGACTGGGCGTATGAATACATCAATTGCTCCATCTGTGGTGATACAGCTGAGGTACATTCATCTAGAACTGCAAATTTTGGTTTATGATAGTACAATCTGGCCATTGCTAATCTTTGTTGAACACCAATTGATAACTCCTCCGGCCAATTTCTAACAGTAGCGAATGGATCAATATCTTTAACATTCAACATTGGGTTTCTTGACAATTCCAATGAAATGTTTTCAGTTATCAAAAATTCCAGCTCTAAAACTTTTAGAATCTGGTACAACTCATCATTTGATTCATACTTATAATTAGTGTTTGGATAAATGATCTGTTCTTTCAATGAGGATTTGAACAAATATGCACGTTGTGGCAAGTAAAAGACATTTTCAAAATGTGGTAGTGTTAGTTTTCCTGAAATAACCGGCCAGAGTCCACCAAGAATTCTAAATAATGAAGATTTACCACACCCATTAGGTCCAATAATTAGCAGATGATCACCATGTTTGATGCTAAAAGTTAACTCTTTGACCAGTGTAATATTGGCTGGCGTCACCAATGGAATTTGATTAAATTCAATAACATCGTTGTTATAGACAATAACACCATTTGATTGGATAGTTGTATTGTCAATTTCTAATAAGGTTTTCTTGAATTCTGAGATTCTCTTAACGTATCCAACGACTTGTTGAAGTTCCTTTCTTGATTGAATCAACATCCCCAAAGAAGAAGATGCTGATAATAATAAACGACGATTAGTGATGAAAGTGGCTGAACTATTTTCAACGATAACATCATTGAACTTATTGATGAAGATTGGAGTGGCACATAAAACTAGGCCTGCAGCACCCCAAGTGTATTTCACGATGAAATCTGTGGCAACATCATAGATAGCTCTGCTTCTAATTTCATAATTAACAAATTTTTGCAATTCATAATAAGCCTTATCAACAATATCCAATTCTCTCTTATGACCCCTCAAGATAGCAATTTCTTCATTGTGTAAACTGACCCTTGAATGGACAACTCTGAAGATACCCTCTAGATTTGATCTTTCAATTGCTAATCTGGTGAAATTTGGTGAGAATACCTTTAACAACAAAGAAGTGGTGTGAGCAATAATACCTAACACAAGAGTACCTTCGGCAGAACCTGTTTTAGCTAACTCAAAAGAACACAAGATTAAATCTAGTGAAGGCTTCAATATATGATTCGGTAAGCTAGCAATTGCAGAAGATAAGTTACTAACATCTGTAGTGATTCTTTGATTTGGGTCATTGATATCGTTATTTGGCATATGGTTCAAGGTATAGTAGTTTGGATTCTTTTTTGAAGTGATTTCAGTAGTTGCGTTAGCATCATCAGAGGGTAGATAGGTTTCTATAAGATCACTTGTTAAGTTCTTGTTAATGTTCAGCGATAATTGATTTGTTGTGAAGTCCAATAGAGAGTTTGTTAAAGAAGCCGGAATACCTAAAAACATCCATTTTCCTAACAACTTTAAGAATTGGGCGGTGTTCTTCTTGATCAAAGAGTTCACCAACAAACCATCTAAGGATGCGACTCTTAGCGTCAATAATGCTCTTGTAACCAATAACAATAACTGGAACGCAAAATAAAGAGGCACTTTTGATTTCCAAGATGGAATAATAGCCTTGACAGTGTGGATGATAGTTGCCTTATCCAGCTTCATCTTGTTTATTTGCTTTCTTTTCTTGCTCTCTTTATCATCTTCATCTTTGGTAACACCATTCTGCTCCTTCTTCTTGCCGGAGGTTGAAGAGTTGAAACTTGCAAATAGCAATATCAAATAAGACGTTCTCAATATGATTGATTTGTGAGTGGTGTACCATCTCAACAGCTTCAGGAGCAGCGGGTTCTGAAGCGCCAGGACTCGACTTGTCATGACTTCTCTATTTTTGGGTTACTGTTCTATAAAGTTGTCTCTTTCTCTGTGTTCTTGCTGTTAACCAATGAGATGGCCAACCAGCGCTTTCCATTCGTCTTTATATGCCAACTCGGTTCCCCACTCCCCTCACCACTTGTCACTTTTTCAGGCCGCGGCTCTTCTCGCCTCGTTAAACTCGTCGGTTAGCGCACTTATCTGATTATGTAATTCATCTTTACGTTTCTGGTAGTACAGCTCGCAGTTCTCTATGATGGGTCTGTCGGAGAGTGTGGATCTAATGATCTGTGCCAGTTGCTTCTGTGTCAGAGTGTTGTTTCCGTTCAGCTCATTGTGACTGAGCTTATAAACCTTGTGCTGAGTGAACTGGGAGTACAACTCTGCCATGCTGTTTCGGTCTGATACCAACTCGTTGTAGTCCAATTGTGCCCCATATTCTTGTTCCAAAAGCTGGGATAGGAGTAGTAAGTCTCTGGTACTCAATGGGCCCTCATGATCAGCGTCTGTGCTCATGTCTCTGGGATATATCCACTACGCTGTGCCTGACTCTTGAACTCTCTTTCAATGTTTTGTATTGACAAAACTTTTTGATTTTTTTGCCCATAGAAAAACAAAGCAGCGAACTTATTTGATTCTCGAAATTGAAAATTGAAATGAGTGTGTCCGTATCACCTCCAAATCAAAACAAACAAAATCTCGAGCACAAATGAAAGGTTCTGTTGGATTGAGTGCTTCCAGCTATATAACTCTTTGGTTATACTATCATTTTTAAGCCTCAAAGAGTGAGCCATTTAATTGGGTTCTTCCGGCCCTTTTTTTTGTTCAAGTTACACGTGCTTTCGGTCTTGTTTTCTTCTGTTAATCCATATCTGAATCCTATATAGAACTAAGCCATTAGAGTTGATACCAAAGGACAGAAGCTTAAAATGACAAGTACTACCCACACCAGCCCGACACACGATGAACTGAGGTCATCTCCAAGCTTATTACAACTGAAGTACGCGAAGTTGCACTCTCAATCAAGTTCCAAGATCCCCATAAAGTCGTCAAAATCATCAAGATCTATCTCCATCCACAAACTAGATGAAGTCTCAGTCGTCAATGGGCAAACAAAAAAATCATTTATTCCAAGAATCACATCCTCGCCAAAAAATCTTCCGAGATCCACCTCCTTGTCCGCTAACCTTTACCGTTTGAGCAAGCATTCACTAGTACAATCGCCGGTCATTGCAACACCTCCTTCAAAGAAGAGCATTGAAACACCACCTTCTACGCTAACGAAACTCACAACTCAACTCTCAGCTCTCACAATATCAACACCGACGCATATATCCCCATTATCTAATGCAGGCAGAATATCGGGAAACGGAGAAAATGTCACCCCATCGGCATCAAGAAGACATTCACCGCTCATAAGCAGTTCAGCATTTTCCTCATCCATTACTCAACGGAATGTTAATAGTCGCACAGCAAACAGCTCCAATTCACACCTTTCGAAGAAATCACAAAGCAATCGATCTGTTTCGAGTCCGATGACACTTAGGTCCTCTACCAGAATGATAAGTACTGGTACTGACGATGACGTGAAGTATAGCAGGGTACCTACAAGGACAATCATTAGAGAATCGCCATCAAAAAGAAGTGTATCCTCTACTGTCAACAAGTCAAAAAAGAAGCCAATTACATCAACTGATAAGTCTCCTCTTATATCAAGGTTGACAAAATCCACAGCAGCTTCTGATCTGAAGGTAAGCAATCTCGCTACTCCACCGAGACAGAGGATACTTTCAGGCAATTCAGCAGCTTCGCAAACCCTTCCACCACCACCAAGAGCTCAAAAACAGAAAATATCAATACCGAATGAACCATCTAGTAAGAGAGTTGTTTCTGATCTTCAATCTAGTAATCCAAAAACACGGACAACTAGAAGCTCGAGATTGAAACATGAAGCATCAATGATCAATTTGCAATCTAAGATTGGTACTGCTCCAACAATCAGGGAAGCTAATGAAACCAAACTGAACATTCCTAAAAGAAGACCAATTCCTAGATCAATCACCATTAATTCTAGCTTGAAGGAACTCGATCTCAATCAAATGCCTTCAACGATTAAACGAGTATCAAGTTTGAGAAGACCTTCCGTTCCTCGATCAACCTCGTCCACACCAACACCACTTGTCGGTCTAAGAAAAAAAGATATCAAGATAAGTAGTCTAGAACAATTGACTGAGTGCTTAGTAACGCATCCTGCTACTAGCTCAATAGTGAAACAATACTCTAACCCAACGATAAAGCCACATCTACAGAGTACAATTTCACCTCCAAAATCACCAATTGATATACTGGAATTTTTTGAAGATTCATTGAACTCGTACGAAAAGATGGAAATACTGAAGACGAAAGACATATATTACTTAGGACAGAAAAAATCAACAACTCTTAACATACATGAGTCTTTCAATGTCTCACACAATTTCGGATTCGATGATGCGCAAAAGAATTTGCTGGTTACACAAGGTGATCATATCAACTATAGGTATGAGGTATTGCATAGTTTGGGTCATGGTATGTTTGGTAATGTTTTAAAATGTTATGATCATAAATTGGGTAAATATTTTGGTGTTAAGATCATGAAGAATGATATTGATTGGTCGTTACAATCTATCAATGAAATTAAGATATTAAAAAGTTTGGTGAAGTTTAAGAATGAAGATGGTATTGATGACTCTGCATCGAAAGTTCTGAAGTATGTTGATCATTTCAATTTCAGATCTCATATATGCATCACTACTGAATTGTTATCTATCAATTTACTCCAGGTATTAGAATCCTCGAGTTTTAGAGGGTTTGAGGAGTCAATAGTAAAACTTTGGTCAAAACAAATATTGGAAGGATTGGACTTCATTCATAAGCATAATATCATACATGCTGATTTGAAGCCAGAAAACATAATGCTTTGTGATATGGGATCTTTAAACTTAAAGATCATCGATTTCGGTTCAGGTTGTTTGAATAATGACTTGAACTTTCCTTATATTCAATCAAGATTCTATAGAGCACCCGAGGTTTTAATTGGTGCACGATATGATACGAAGATCGATATTTGGTCCTTTATAACGTTGATCTATGAATTGTCCACGGGTATCCCATTATTCCAAGCAAAAGATGAAGGTCAGTTGTTCAAATACATTGTCAAGTTGATTGGCTTTCCTACTCCAAAAACCATTCTTGACCTCAGAAATGAAATCTTTTTAAAGGGAAGTATCGACAAGACCAAGCTGGGCTACGACCCTGAAGGGATCTTTATTGATAAGACCACAAGCCTATTTACAAAATTTGATCGATTGGGGAACTATAGAGGACCAAGTTTGGAAATGCCCGTTAAATCACAGAGTTTTATAAAACGGATTGGTGGCATTAAAGATTTGAGCTTTGCAAACTTCCTACAGGCAGGACTATGCTGGGATCCAAAAGATAGACCGCACGCCAAAATGTTGTTACAACACGAATTTTTACGAAAACTTGAATGAATCTAATAATTTACAGAGAAGTTAAAAGACTTCTTTTATAACTAAGCAACAACTACATTAGTGTAGTTCACAATTCATCATCTGCATAAATTATTATCCAAACAGTAGATTACATGTCATATTCCATACATATAATGTAAGTATGGATAGATAGTCACTAACAGTTAGTAGAGGACTATTGCTTCTCCCGTTACACCTCCACTTTAAACGAAAACAATGTCAATTTCTTTTTCGGTCAAAACATCAGCCCAGTATTTACCAGTTTCCCAGCATGCAAGCATCACATCTCTTACAATCTTTGCAGAATGCATTCCATTATTCAATAAAGTTTGGAATCGATACATGTAGAAATCACGATCTGCTTTTTCCGTAACTTCAGAACCAGCACTCAACAAGGAAAAAGTGGTACAGTATGCAGCAGTGGCCTTGGCAGGGATTTTGGTCCGTATCAGCTCAGTAATAGATCTGATCAGTGGTTCAACTAAAGATGAATCCTTTTCTAATTTCAAGACTCTCCTATAAAGTTGCAAGATACCGGCCCATACAAATACTTTATTGGTGGCTCTTAAGACTTCATAATCTTTAATACGTAGCTTGAGTGAAGGGGTATTTGACAGTCTTAGCAAAACTTCATCTCTTTCCCGTTCAGTCCTATCTAAATATGCTGATAACCTCTTGATCAATTCCAATGCCCTCTGGACCATATCAATGTCGATATTTGGACCTAATGCAACGGAGCTGATCCCCAGTGGTTCATGATTCATCAAATATTTTTTTGAAGTAGATTCTTTTGATATGTTTGCAATCTCACTGAAAAACTCTATTAATTTCAGGTCAAATCCCGTTAAAGGATCAATATCTTTTAGTCTTTCACGATCTTGCATTGTAGGTGTTGGACCTTTCCATATTAGCACTTCATTATGTTGGAATTTTTTGTCCGCATTATCATGAATGAGTACGTTACTTGAAGATAGTGAGCCAATGACATCAAGGTATGCGAACCATCTCGTGAAGAAAAAACTTAAATCGGATTCTTTCCCTGTTGGTAGCTGAACGAGTTTCGTGAACGAATTCTTTGCTGTTGGTTCTTCATCATTGCAGTCTGTGGCTTTTAAATAACCCCTAGAGAAAATTATCTTTTTAGCACCATAGTAATGAGCTTTCCAGCCATTAACGGATCTTTTCCCAGTACATACTAACTCAAAAGCACTCAACAACAAGACAAGAGCAAGTGTATAGTCAGAATTAGCTTCTACTGGATCAATGAGCCTTTTGTAGAGATCTTTTAAAGAACGACTGATCAGCTCAGAGATCTTTTCCTGTGGGAAGCGTTCATGTTCGTCGTTTAGTTTGAAGTTCTGAGAGATGCCCGCAGCGATCAACAGAGATAATAACCCATCAGTACTCGAAGAAAGTGACATCCTCGGTAAAATGCAGGTGAAGGGGTTATCAGTGTATGTCTGAGGAGGTGCCGGACACAAGATTTTGGAAAACACTTCGATATATGAGTGATAATGTCTTCTATAGTAGTCGTTTTGTAGTAGTAAATCAGGTAGCGGAGACAGCGATGGATGGACGTACTCGAAACCAGTTGTTATTGGGGGCATAATCTCAGAGGTGACAGGGAATTCCGGTGAAGATATTGAATTGGACACAAAGTTTTCTGAGAAGATGAGGTTGTCTGGTGTGTATATCTCTTCTTCAAACAGAGTAATGCTAAAATTGTTGGAGCTGTTTACCTGATCTTCCGGTATTGAAGAATTAGAGTGGTCGTTAAAGGACATTGATAGATCAGGGATAATTATATCATTGAGGAAATTCTTTATTGATAGGTTTGGCGTTTGTAAATCTTCAAAGGCCTTAACAAACTCCAATTCATTATTACGCAGGATAGTCGGTGTCGTGGTTATCAAGGACGTTGATATTGTGTCTTCTGTTCCTTGAGTACTGTCTTTCTGTAGTTCAGCCAAGTCTAGGGTAGATCTGTCTGTTGCTTTCTGTGTAGGTTTTGCCGGTTCTTTCTTACTGTAGATTGATGGATCGAGTAGTTTGATCTCGATGTGTTTTGCAGGTGCTGACTGCTTTATCTTATCATGGTCACTATGGGGTTGGGTAGTGGAGGCGTTGTACTTCTGCTGGAACGAGTTGATTGTGCCAACGGCTAAGTTTTCACTCTTCTGTTTCTTGAAAGGGCGGCCACCCCACGTCAGCTTAATGGAGTAGTCACACTCTGAGTTTGCCTTGAGACACAACGAGCAAGTTGGCTTCTGCTCATCGCACTTTATCTTCAGTCTCTTACAGCGATGACAGCCAAATCTAGACCGGGTTCTCTTTTGTTCCTTTGGCATGTTCGATAATGGGGGTCTAACAGCCGATGTAACTTAGCTGTTTCCAGTTAGCTGTTCCTGACGGGATCAGAGAAATTGGCACACTTTTAAGAAATTATTGATGGAGGCCAATATATTGCCGGATTAGGAAAGTGGTTGCGGCCCACCCATAGGCAGCCTCATTAATAGTGGGAATCTCAAAAAACTCATTAAACAGACAAAATGGACTCCTTTCTCGGTGCTAACGGACAATGGCGGTCGTTTATCGGTAGTTATGTCGGGGTATATCCACAGCACAAGCAGAGGTGGCCATTCATATCAAGAAGTAGTAATTAAGTACTTTTGTGTACTCGTTTAGAAAACCCACCCAAAACGGGAAGAAAAATGTACGAAAAAAAAATGAACGAGCTCATTGAAGAACAAACAAACATAAAAGTAAACGAAACTAGTACTTTCAAGCTGAACATTTTGACACAGCAAACCATCTGATCAACGAAAATGTCAGAGAAAGTCGCCAAAAGAGAAAAATTCCTGAGCATCTTCCCTGAATTGGTCGACGAATTGACCGATGTGTTGAAAGGCTACAACATGTCTGAAGAGGCTATTACCTGGTATGTCAACAGTTTGAACTACAACACTCCAGGTGGTAAGCTGAACAGAGGTATTTCTGTCGTTGACACTTATGTTGTCTTGAAAGGCTTGAAGTCCTACGAAGAGTTGTCGGTCGAAGAGTATAAGAAAATCTCGATCCTAGGTTGGTCCATCGAACTATTGCAAGCTTATTTCTTAGTTGCTGATGACATGATGGATCAATCCATCACCAGAAGAGGTCAGCCATGTTGGTACAGAAACGAGAACGTTGGTAATATTGCTATCAATGATGCCTTCATGTTGGAGGCTGCCATCTACATTTTATTGAAGAAATACTTCAAGCAAGATTCATACTATGTTGATTTACTCGAATTGTTCCATGATGTTACTTTCCAAACTGAATTAGGTCAGTTATTAGACTTGATCACTGCTCCAGAGGACCATGTTGATCTTTCCAAATTCTCTCTAGATAAGCATTCCTTCATTGTCATATTCAAAACGGCCTATTATTCATTCTACTTACCTGTTGCTTTAGCTATGTATGCTGCTGGTGTTCACGATGAAAAAGATTTGAAGCAAGCTCATGATGTTTTGATCCCATTAGGTGAATACTTCCAAATTCAAGACGATTACTTGGATTGTTTCGGTAAACCAGAAGATATCGGCAAGATTGGTACTGATATTCAAGATAACAAATGTAGTTGGGTCATCAACACTGCTCTGAAATTGGTTACCCCAGAACAAAGAAAAGTGTTAGACGAAAACTACGGTATCAAAGACAATGCTAAGGAAGCTGTTATTAAAGATCTATTCAATGAATTGGGTATTGATAAAATCTACCATGATTATGAAGAGAAAATTGCTACTGAGTTGAAAGATAAAATCAGCAAGGTTGACGAATCAAGAGGCTTTAAAGGTGAAGTTTTGACTTTATTTTTAAACAAAGTTTACAAGCGTTCTAAGTAGAGCTGGGATTGTTAGAAATATAATTAGAAGTTGGAAACTACAACATCGTTTCTCTCAATCGCTTTTTAAATTAGTAGAACCCTTTGTATTATAACGTTCCCTTTCATCTAAAGTCAAAAAAAAAAAAGAAAAAAAAGGAAATACCTAATAGACAGCATTTCAAACATCCTTATATATAACACTAATTGGATGAGAGAAATTTGTTGAATATGAAACCATGATATGTTAAAACACTATAATAAAACGTAAAAAATTTGTTTATAAATATGACTTTTGGGGAATGGAAATATAACCATTCCACAATGCTATCTTTGCTCCAGTACTCATCCCCACTTTTTCAGTGAAGGAATCAAAAACAGCTCAGAAAGAATAGAAGAAACCAACCGCAATGAAACCAGAAGATATGGATGATATGATGTTTCAGTTTAAACATTAACTCTTTCTAGTTCTTCACGACCAGCTTTTGTGTACAAAAATTCATTGTAGTCTCTAGCTTGGACCCACCATTCCCAGATGATGATACCTGGAACAACAATGAAGAAGACTTGGTTCTTGACTCTTCTGAAAACGTTGAAGATGGCGTTGTGTGCAGCACCTTTCAATGGGTTTTGAGCAAAATGAGAAACAGCGTAGGTGGTGACACCTTTTTGGGCTGGGGAACCTAAAGCACCCCACCAACCCATATAAGTTTTAGGACTTGGACCGTGGAAACCCATTTTGACTAGTATAAATTCTGTTTTATCTGGTTTGGCAAAGAAGTTTTCTTTGTTCTGCTTTGTTGTTCAGCTCAAGTTTTGGGTTTTTTGATGTTTTTTTCAGATTCCTCGCAAAATGTGAAATCATTTTTCAACGCGGTTTAATTGGCTGGTTCTCTGAAGGGTAAATTCCGGGTGATGGTCATGTGAACTTACACGTGATATCCTCGGATATCTCACAGGAGATGCAACAGAGTGCGAAAAGTGGTTTGTTTAGAGAGAATAAGCAGGGCTGGAGAACCCCAGTTATTCTTCTAAACTTTGGATGCCATCGAGCTTTTAATTCATTGAGTGACTGCACACACTGTGTGTTTACTATTGAACTCTCTGGAGCTTGTGGAACTACTACTGCTGCTTAACACTAATAATTCGGTATTTCAACAAGTGCTTTCAGATTCTTCGTTTTTCATCATCTCTTTACTGAAGTTACCACAAACATAAATAACTAATTGTTAAACAGCTGGCTTAGATCAAATGTCAAATGAGCATGTCTCTAGCTCCCCAGGTGACAAGAGACGTAGAACTGATGAGCTTGACGGTTCTCAATTGCTGCAAGATCCGAACACGAGAAGACCTAGAAGATCTTCACTCTTTGACGGTGGAATCTTAGATCAAATTGATGAAGATGTTCATGGCCCCCAATCCTATGACTCTGATGACCAAGATGAGACTGACACTGATAAAGATGATGGTGTGCTAAGATTCTCAACTCCAACGCCTGAATCCTCAAACTTCAGCACTGCTACGCCTTCAATGTCGCCAGTCCCTCAAAACCAATACACTCCTTCACCTACATTGAGAAACTCTTCGCTCCGACAAATTTTGACCGAGTCGCCCGCATATAGGCTAAGAAAGTCAAAACCATATGATAAGTTACAAGACGTAAATGTCAAGCAAGCAAAGCTGCATAGGACCTTTTCAGAAAATGAGACAAATAAGTTCAACTCATTCAATGGTCGAAGAATGTACGATGATGATCGCTACAGACCTCATAAAATAAAGCATGTGAATCAATCATCCCCTGTTGCCTCGCCAAACTCTAAACTAAACCCTTCTAGAAGTTTTACTCTTTCAACTCTTGATTCCACTCCTCATGAGCAGACTCTGAACTCTGCACCGGTCGCTAGCACACACTTTACAGGTATGGAAGATGAATATATCCCAGATTTTGATTTCAGTACTGCTATTCAACAGTGGAATGATTCTTATTACAAGCAACAGAGTGAGCAAGATTATTCTCTCGATTCTTCATCTCTCATTGAAAGTACTCCTTCCTCCAGTGTCATATCTCGTCCTAGAACCCCTATTGGTGAAACACATTCACAAGTTCAACCAGTTTCCGTTCCAACCAAGAAGGATGGTCATTTCACAGAAGGTCTGAATCCTGAAGAGGAGTTTATCGCCTCAAAACTACCCCAGAACTTTGGTGATTTACCATTTTCTGTAAGAAGAAAAGTTATGGCTGATCTATCTCCATTGGCTAATTCTGAGGTTATAAATAGAGTGATCAAGAAGAGATTCAAAAAGAAACCAAAGAGCTCACCTGCTTTACAGTTTTTGTCTAGTTTTAGTGATAAGGCTTCAAGAGTTTCAGAGGAAGGAAACGTTATTATGGGCCATACACTAGGAAAAATTATAGGGTTTGGTGCTTGGGGTATCATTAGAGAATGTCGATCACAAAATGGGGATGTTAAAGCTATGAAAGTGATTCGTACAAAATCAGAATCTGGAAGGGAATTTTTCAAGAGAGAGTTAAACATTTGGAAGAACTTACAGCATAGTTGCATTTTACCGTTATTGAACACAAAGGAAGACAAGGAAGCATTGTTTTGTTTAACTGATAAGATCACTGGTGGTACTCTTTTTGATTTGGTCTCAAAGTGGGGGGTTTACAATGCCCCATCACATCCTATTACCACAGAACAGAGGTTACGTATTACCAAAAGATATGCCTTAGAGATCATTTCTGCTTTGACCTATATGCATTCAAAAGGCATTGTTCATGGTGATGTGAAACTGGAAAATATCTTAATTGATGTATCTACTGCTGGCTCAAAAGCTCTGGTTTGCGACTTCGGTATGAGTTTAAGATTTAAGGTTCCACAAGACTTTGAAGATATAACCCTGGAGAATCAAAATGTCAAGATTAAAAGAAGACCATCTATTCCAAGATCTCTCTCTGGAACAGTTATCACCAGTCAATCATTATCAGGTCTTCAAAAAATCGTTGCAAATAAAGGGTTGGTTCATGACGACACAAGATTAAACGTACATGTTCAACCATTGACTCAGGTGAAAAATAATCCAACGAAGTTCATTGCCAAACCTATCGAATTTCATAATGAGAGATCAGATAATAGCTCCTTGCCACATTCTCATATTGGATCTTTACCATATGCTGCACCAGAACTCTTAGAAAGTGACCCACCTCCATTAGGTCCTGCTGCTGACGTCTGGGCATTTGGTATCATGTTATATACCATGATTGTTGGAAAATTACCTTTCCAACATAGTTATGAACCAAGATTACGTGCTATGATTTCATCAGGGAAATATGATACTGAATCGCTGGAACTGGCCTGTAAAGGGAATGAAAACTTTACTAAGGCTGTCAATGGTTGTTTGACTGTTGACTTGACGAAAAGATTGGATTTAGTCCAAGTTTATGATTTACTAAAGAGCTCTAATATTTAATTGTTTCTGTATAAATACGGGGAAAGTACCTCGCTTATGAAAACTGTGATGATTTATCAAATTGCTGTTTACTTCATTCCGTTTGCTTTTCTGTTGCTCTGTTCTTTCTAAATCGTGATTAACAATTGGATTCGATGTTTCTCTTTCTGTTTTAGGTGTTATTTTTGCATCAGTTGGTATAACTAACTTTTTCCTTTCTTCGCATGATGCTATTGATTTATTATTCCCTTCATACTTGACTTTAACTGAAGCTGTGTTATAGTATCTCAATTTATTTAGATCCGTAATGTCCTAATGATATAATTTCTTTCTTCTGAGACTTTAGTAGAAACAGTGAACACCAATTCTTCTGAGCCACAATCACGATTAGTGGAGAGACCTACCTAGGTAAAAAACGATCTGTGATGTGGGATATTATACAGCAGGGATCTACTTTTCAATTTTTGTGCACCAGTAAAAGGTGACCGTCGGCTTTTGTCATCTTTGTCTTTCAACAACAGAAAACCAACTAGTATATGTTAATCGTTGTAGAAAATTCTCGGCATACTTCAGCATGATGAGCTTGCTACTTAGTTATATAGCTTTGTGAATAAAAATTAAGAAAAGAGTATCAGTATTAGTGCCGAAATTTTTGACAAAAAAAGGTCGTACCCGGATTCGAACCGGGGTTATCCGGATCAAAACCGAAGGTGATAACCACTACACTATACAACCGAACAACGAGATGTACAATCCATGTGTTAGATGAGTCTTTTCAAGATTATAGAATATGTATTACTCTTTATGCTTGTAACACCTTGTACTCGGACAATTTTACAAATGATTTATAAACTAGAGTGAAAAATTATATAGTTCTGAAATGAAAGTGTCATTTAAACCATTTAAAAAACTTTGCTATTATAATTTCTACTTACTTTAGTATCTTCAATTTAAAGTTTTAAAAATTAGTTAGGCATATTTAAGGTAGAACTTACAAATTTTACAAAACTTGGAACACATTATAAGTTAAACTTGTAATAAAGTCTCTGTTGGACAAAATGATAAACCTTATAGCTTTTTATTCAGTTAAATCAACTTTCATAGGCTCAAGAATTTAAATATACATAGTTCGTGTCATTATAGTATTGATAATAGTGCTGAGACCTAGAATATTTTAGTGGGTGTACACTGAAAAACATTTGGTTAAGAGGATGCTAAATGACGTATATTATCAGCTATTAAAAGTACCCAAATGCTCTGTGTTTGACCTGTTATCTCATCAATGTTGTTACGAAGCCCCGGAAGATATTACCCGGATCTCATCTCATCTCATAAAATTTTTTTCTCACGAAATGTTTATATGGCAGATAAAAACTATTAAACATTTCTCAAATAGAATAGCTGCTTCTGTTAAATTAGATCAAGAATAATGGGTAAAGGTAAATTAAAGGAATCCTTGATCAATGAAAGGATCACAAAGAAGGCTGCTAAAGAAAAAAGTGAGAAGCTAGAGAAAGCCAAAGCAGCCATTAAAGAGGATGGCCCAAAAACTGTCACAAAAGAAGATTTAGAAGCAAAAGAAGCCAGAGAACAAGCTGAAGAAGACTTAAAAAAAGCTGAGGAAGCTGCTGAAATTCCAAAAGAAGACGATCTAAAGAGTACTGTCCTGTCGAAAAAGGAGAAAAGAAAATTAAAGAAAGCAATTCAAGCTAAAGTTCAACAAGAAGAATCTGAAGATTCTGAAGATGATTCTGAAGATGAAAACGGAGAGGAGTCTGATGACGTCGAGATCCCAGTTGATGATGATTCTGAAATTGAGGAATATCTATTAGATCTTGAAAAGCTAACTAGAAGTGATAGCGAGGAGTCTGATGAAGATGAAGATGAAGAAGACGTTGAGGAGGAATCTGGCGAAGAAGTTGAACAAGAAGAAGACGAAGAGGAGGAAGAAGAGGAAGAGGAAGATATTCCATTATCTGATGTTGAAATTGACTCTGATGCTGATATTGTTCCTCACACCAAACTAACCATCAACAATGTTGGTGCATTGAATGAATCTTTAGCTCGTATTCAACTGCCATGGGCAAAACATTCTTTCCAAGAACATCAATCCATAACGTCAGAGACAGACGTTGAATCCCAAATCAAAGACATATATGATGATACTGAACGTGAGCTAGCATTTTATAAACAAGCTTTGAATGCAACCCTAGAAGGACGTACTAAATTGTTGAAGCTGAAGGTTCCATTCACAAGACCACAAGACTACTTTGCCGAAATGGTGAAATCTGATGAACACATGGATAAACTGAAGAGTAAACTCATTAAAGAGGCATCTGAAAAGAAGGCCTCTGTTGATGCTAGAAGACAAAGAGACCTTAAGAAGTTTGGTAAACAGGTTCAGAATCAAACCATTATTGAACGTCAAAAACAAAAGAAAGAAACTCTTGATAAGATTAAAGGTTTGAAAAGAAAGAGACAAAACGACGAACTTACAGGAGATGCTTTTGATATTGCCATCGAAGAAGCAACTGCTGATAAAGATGAGCGTAGAGATAGAGACAATAAAAGATCAAAGCCAAATGCTAAGAGAGCTGCTAAGGATTCCAAATACGGACAAGGGGGTATTAAAAGATTCAAAAGAAAGAACGATGCTGCATCAAGTGCCGATGTTTCTGGTTTCTCAACTCATAAAATGAAGGGTAAACAAAGCAAACGTCCTGGTAAAAGTAAAAGAAACAAACGTTAGAAGGTGAAGAACTATAAACGGCGTATCTTTCCTAATAATACATTTCTTTTATTAATTTGTTAAACTAATGCCCATTTGTAAGTGAGACGCACACACCTTCTCTATTCCAAAAGACCTAATTCTCTCAAGGAGTCGACTAAATCTTTGTCTATATACTTTGCCAAACTTGGTTCACCACTCAAACCTTTTCTCTTTCTTGTTTTCATAACAAAATCTCTGGATAAACTCTCGATAGCAGCAGGTCTCAATTTTGGTATGAAAAGAGTTTTATCTAATGGATCACCTGGAACAATATCCCATTTGTCGAAAGATAACGCAACTAAAGCTTGTCCCTGAGTCGCAACCCGGATATCAGTCTCTAAACCAATTGAGTCAATCACCGGAACAAATCCATGGATTTTGAAAAGCTGAGTTGCAGGAATCGGTTCATCTTTTAAAACACCACCTCTTCTTTTCTCCAATAACTTATCAATGATCTTTATAGTCGCACTTGTAGAAACGATTTCAACATTATAAACTGGCTCCATCAATCTTGGAGTTGAAGTCAAAATAGCTGAATAACATGCATTTCTGACCATCGGAATAATTTGTCCATTTCCTCGTTGTAATGGGTTTGAGGAAATTTTGGCGTCTATAACTTTAAACTTGACTCTTCTTATTGGTTCATCTGCCAAAGGACCCTCTCTTGTGGCCCATTGGAAGCCTTGGACGATTGAATCTTTAATGGTCGCTAATTGATCTTTGTCAACTTCATCAGATAAGGTGTCATCCAATATAACGTTTGGACCATTGGTTCCATCAGGTCCAAAACTCCAAAATGACCTGGCTTCTAAAGAATCCCAACCATAATCATCACGTAGTACTCGATTCAGTCTCCTCGATGATAAGTGAATCTTACCGTCTTCAATATCGGTTGCTAGATTCTCCTCTAACGGTTCCGCAATGACAGTAATCTCATTTGCACCATTCTGTGATTTTATTGAGATTTTGGTGAAACTTTTATCAACAATTGTCTCTGAAAACTTAGTAATGGGATCTGAAACTTTAATGTTGATATCAGTTAGGTGTCTCAGATCGTAAAGTAAGGAGTCCAGATACAGTTCACCCGAACCAAATATGACATGCTCACCACTTTCCTCCACTTTAATTTCAACACCGCAATATGTCTTATTGATTTGTCTCAGACCATCCAATAACTTAGGCAGTTCCGATGGGACTTGTGGTTCAATAATAATTTTGAACACTGGTTTATTTAGATAGTCAATGTTTTTAAATATGGCTAAATCTTCATTTTGGACGTCAGTGGAAAAAATAGTACCCGACTTCGAGATAACTTCAATACCACCAATTAATACAATAGAGCCTGCAGTAACTGCATCCACCGGTATATTGTATCTTCCACCGGGTATGAAAAGTTCCTCTACTTTCAGAAGCTGAAAATCCTCATCATCATCGTTAAAGCTTTCCCCCAAGATTTTGACACCATCGCCTTTCTTAAGAGTTCCAGAAAGAATTCTAACCAGACCAAGAGTTTTCTCAACCATCTTGGCAATATGTCCAATAAAGGGTCCATCGCTCGCAGAGTTTTTGATAGACTTAATTATTGATTCTGACTTGCCAGTGAATAGGCTAGCCTTCTGATGTTCGTTCGCAGATGGCAAGTCCTCAACAGTATCCACTAGTCCCCTGTAATCTCCAAATAGTTTCTTGAAAGTTTCCTTTAATAAGATATTAGGATCTGACTTGGTGATACTTTTGGAAATGGATATTCCAAAGTTATTGAATATGAACGCTTGAAGCTCAGATGGGTCTTTTGTCAGCACATGACTGACAATTTTGTAAAGAGGCTCAAGTACAAAATGAACAAAGCTTCGCTTCGATCCATTATTCGAAAACTTGTTCCTCTGTGGATCATAATATATATCACCCCATAATCTTTTAGCAAATGCTTCATAATCAAAATCTACGCCATATCTCTCGGAGTATAGTTTCGCAAATGATCTTAGGTTGAACTGGAAGCTAAAGTCACAAGATGAGAAAAGAACATTGTTCAAGTCAGGAGAGTAAAGCGTTTTATAAATATAGTTCTCATAATACTGGTTTTCTTGGATATATGTGTTAATCTCATCAATAATGAACCTCAATTTGTGATATGAGTCTTGGGGCATCAATCTTAACTCTAGGATGAGCCTGTCAAGCTTATTAAGGATAAAGGCAAGGGATACATTGTTCAATAATGCGTTGTCAATTGCCTTTTTTGAACTCACAGTTAAGCCTTCAACAACATCAATAACCACTAGTGATATATCGGTCAATCGTTGTGCAGTTGAAACCTCATCAATGAAATTGATATGGCCTGGCGTATCGACTATGTTCAACACCATAGAGGTGCCGTTCAAGTTTGGTAGAAGCAACGACATAGCAGATGACTTCAAGGTTAAGCCTCTTTCAATCTCTAAATTGGAATTGTCTGTGTATCGTAGTCTTTTGAATCCCTTTTTAGACTTGGCAGAAGTTTTGAGCTCATGGGTTTGAAGAATCAAGTTGTCTAATATGGAGGTTTTACCTGAGTTCAAACTACCAACAATCGAAACATTGCGCACTCTTGAGGGTATATCTAACATCTGAACAAGGTACTCCTTTGAATACGTGGTCTTCGGTAGCTTCTTCTCCACTAACTTAGTCACTTTCTGAACACTTGGTTTCACAAGTGGTTCATCGATGGATTGATTGTCATGTGTTTGCACCACTGTTTCAACATCGTTTCCAAAAGTTTGAGACATAGTCGAATAAAGTTTCTTGTCTTCTTGGAGAATCACCTTATTTTCAACCTGTTCATCCGAATCATCCATCTCCTTATCAGAGTCTTCATGTTGGAACTCAACTTCTTCATCTGAGCTTGACTCTGCATCCGAATCAAGTGGTTCACCTATAAGGTTACCAAATCTTTTCCGGAACGTTAGTTGCATTCGAAGGAAGTGTATCATGGTCGTACTTACTCATCATAGAGATCTTGATCCATTCTTGAATCCTCTGTTGGCTTTCCTTTCTGTGCATTGTTTTGGTGTGTGCTACTTAGTGAAAACTATCTTAAATATTTTCGATACTTTATTTCGCGGACAAAACAGGTTCGCGACGTAATGCCAGTTCAAACCTCTATCGTAGGGAAATATACGTACATGAATTGATTGTGGTGAATCTGCTAATAGTTATACTTGAGATACAAGAATTCGATAGAGGTATGTCTCTAATTAATTAACTAACTCTAAAGAATATAAATGATCAACAAAAAAATTAATGAACCAAATATTAATCAAGTGAAAACAGCTTATAGATTCCTCAAAAAAAGGCAAGAGTGATATCAGGAGTGATATGCTCCTTTCTAACTGGTGATACTTCGGGAGGTTAGTTTAGCATTACTTGGTTTTTTTCACTCTATTGCTTTTCTTTGGAACTCTGACCAACCAATAGAGGAAAACTGCACCGATGATATTGATGAAGATATAAGCAATGAAAATACCAACGTTTCTCCATTTTCTTGAGTAGTCCAGTCCCAATGCAACCAAGAAATCATCAGTAGTGGACATTGGACAGAATCTACAATCACTTGTGGCATCACCATTGGATAGATACCCTGTACGAACAGTACTGATGTATGGTTCAAAATACTGAGAGCATGTTTGTCCATCAGTTGGGTTAACGGAGACCCATTCGTTAGAAGCACATTCAATAACATTATGAGCCAAAGCATTTGAGAGGAAACCATCAATAAAATATGTAAAAGGTGATACTCTGTACATGAAGATCCAGAAACCAGGTAAAGCCTTTGGTTGAACAGTAACACCACAGAAAAGTAATGATAGTGCAAACATCAAATTTGCAGCGTTGGAAGCAGAGTCAGCTATCTGTAATGGTGCAATACATAAGTGTGCCATAGTCCCGTTGTAAATAAAGAACAAACACATGAAAAACCAAGCATAAGCTCCCCTAGAATTAACTTCAGCAGTTCCATTTGGAGAAGCATTGTTGTAAAATGCAGGTGGATACCAAAAACAGAAATAGGAAACGGTACCCAGTAAGAAGTTCCAAGGAATTTCACCAACAATCTGAGCAGCTATAAAGGCTTTCCACGAAAAGGTCTTTGAAGGTCTCTCTCTAGTTTCATATATATCTCTTTGCTTAATAAAATATGGCAGGATCTGTTGTAGTAATGGATTGAATAGGGTCGTTAGCAAGAACAAACCAAACATTTGATTCTTCAGTCCTTGAATACTGGTGTTTGCTTTGAAGAAAGAAAAACCTAAGAACAGACAAGCAAGAATTGCTAACAAGAATTTGGCCCATAGGTATGAAGGAGTTCTCCAATTTTGCTGGAAGACACGCTTAGTAACTAAGAAGAACTGTTGCCATAGAGGGGCAGCAAACTCTTTTTTGCCGAGAGTGTTGTCATAAGGCTTATTGATCAACTCCTTCTCCATGCTGTTCAACTCGTCTAAGACAGCTTGACGTTCGGCGGACTGTAACCAGACTTGGTGATAATCTTGAGTAGCATGCGAACCTGGAGCAGCACCAATAACATGTAACATCCATTCAGCTGGATTTGCGCTTTCAGGACATTTTGCGGAACCATGAGATTCGAAATAGTTAATCAAAGTCTGACAATTGTTTCCAAGATCACCAAAATAGATAGTACGACCACCCCTTGCTAAGAACAACAATCTATCAAATTCTTGCATCAGCATGGCCGAAGGTTGATGAATGGTACATAAAATGGCTTGTCCGTGGTTTGCTAGCTTTCTCATTAGCTGACAAATAGACCAAGCAGTTTGAGAATCCAAACCAGAGGTAGGTTCATCTAAAAACAACAATAGTTTAGGTTTTGCGACCAACTCAACACCAATTGTTAATCTTTTTCTTTGCTCAACATTTAGACCTTCTCCAGGAACACCAACAACTGCATCAGCATACTTTTCCATATTCAATAGAGAAATAACTTCCTCCACATATGCATCCTTTTCAGACTTCTTTACTTCAGAAGGTTGTCTCAAGTAAGCAGAAAACTGGAGGGCTTCACGAACAGTAGCAGTTTCCAAATGTAAATCTTGTTGTTGAACATACCCTGTTGATCTTTGAAACGAAGAGTCCCTCAGACGTCCGTTTACGAACATATTACCGGTAACAACACCCGTGGTAACACGATTGGCAAGAACATCCAGTAAGGTAGTTTTACCAGCACCTGAGGCACCCATCAATGCAGTTAAAGTACCAGGTTTGACCCATCCGTCAACACCTTGAAGAATTTCACGAGTTTCAGTTTTGATCTTAACGGAGTAACGAACATCTCTCCAATGGAAAATATCTGAACCTCCTTCAATCGCAGCTCCACCGCCAGTAGTTTCAGATCCTTCTTGTTCAGTGATACCCTTTTCAGAACCACCTTCCAAGTCATTCTTTACCGTTCCGTTCTTCTTTTTGATTTTTCTCAAGGTGGATTGTTGGAATAAAATGACTTCACCTTTCTGTTTCTCGGCTTCATTGTATTCAGCAAAGAGCATATATGCAATCAAAAAGAAAATGGCAAAGACAAGAGTGATTGCCCAATTTCTCCATTTGTGACCATTGCTGTATTCGTAAGCAGACGACAGATAAGCTGTACCGCTAACAGTAGTTCTACCAGGAACAGCAGACACCGCATTACAGATAAAAGAATCAGGAGGTAGATCAGGATTATTGAAAGGACTTTGCGGAATGAAATCAGAACATGCATATTCAACACCATGGAATTCATTCACCATCAAGGCTTCAAAGGCATAAGCAAGAGGATTCAGATAGTTGATCCATCTAGACCATCCCAACATATAGGTTACAGGAATAGTAAAACCAACGTAGATAGACAACGCTAATAAAGCTAGATTTGCAGGAACTAAAGCAGCAGCAAAAGTTTTAGTAGCAGATGCTGTTAATCTAAAGATATGAGACATAGCAAATGTAGCAGTTAGATTAACAAGAAAATAAAAGAAGAAATTACCAGGATTTCTTCTAAGATGTACCATGAAATAAAACACAAGATTGAAGACAATTGCAGTGAATAGCTTGAAGGGAATCTGAGAGATAACAGAGGCCAGATGAGCAGCAGAAGGGTGGTATAAAGAATACTGCTTATGTTTCTCAATGATTGGTCTAGCTTCATACAATGGAATCATTTCTAGCATCGAAGTCAAGGCACTGAATAAACAAGCAAAAAACAGAGCAGTTCCTCTTATGGAAAATGACCCTGTGGTTGGTTGCAAATTGTAAAAGGTTGAGGCAATAATGAAAGCCATACAACAATTAGCACCGGTTTGGAAAAGATGGAATCCTATGTCATTTCTAATTCTTTGATACTCACGAACGACCAAGTATCTGGTTTGCATCCAGTAAGACACTATAAAAGGAGAACCTGGTCTCAAATTTTTGGACTGTTTGGAGTTGTGAGCAGTCTTGATTTGATCTCTGATATGGTCTGTTTTTAAGCGTTCAAAGTTAGCGTCAATATCATAAATAAGGGATTGATAATCTGGTGAACTCTTCCAATAATCGTTAAACTCTTTAGGAGTTCTTGGAACTTTATTCTCGAAACCAGCTCTTGGAATTCTCTCATCTGCAGAAGTCACTGAAGTCAAAAAGTCAGCAGTGGTTTGACGAGCAGGACATTCCCATCCCATCCGGACAAAGTACTCCTTTGCTTCCTCAGTCTTACCAAAGTAGATTTGGTAGCCTTCATAAAGAACAGAGACCTTATCAAACAGGTCATAAGCATCCTGAGAACACTGATATATGGCAATAAAAGCCGTTGTTTCCAAAACATCTGCCGTTGTTCTTAGCGCCCTAATGAACTCTAAAGCAGTAGCAGCATCTAAACCTCTGGTGGCATTATCCCAACATTGAAGTCTAGCTCCAGCCAAAGAAACTTCGGCAATTGAAACTCTTTTTCTTTCACCACCAGAGACACCGCGAACCAATTCGCTTCCAACTTTGGTATTCTTAGTGTGAGATAAACCATAAGTGGCCATGAAGACATCACTCAATGTTTCAGAGAAAACCTGTCTAGTGAGACCAGGAATTCTGTTCTGGGGAGTTCTGAACTTGGCCGCATTATTCAAAGTTTCACCCACCGTCAAGTGAGGAAAATGAATATCGCTTTCAGCACTATAGACAATTTCACCTCTATAATGCTTCTTGATGTCATTTGGTGTCAAACCACCGTAACTGATCTCAGAATCTTTGCTCACTTGGAAACCATGAGTTTGAGCAGCTATGGTTTTCAGCAAGGTCGAACAACCTGAACCAGGTCTACCTAGGACAACAACAACTTCACCAGGGTTGACTAAAGCATCCATTGGCTTCAAGATATCAAACTGGGAAGCTTCTCTTTGATCAGGGGACTGAAACAATTTCTTGAAGAGATTGGTACCATTCTTGTAAGGTGCATTGAGAACCGTTGACTGATAATCTGCATCAGTAGCTGTTCCATGGGCTCTCAAGTTCTTGTAGGTTACACCAAACGAGTAGGATGTAAAACTGCTAGGATCCTTTTCCACTAGATGCTTCAAGTTCCTGATCCAATACTTGGAATTGAACTGGTCAGAGTTAGGATCTAACCTTGGGTCCATATTTGGATTATCAAAAGGAATTTCACCTTGAGGGCCACTTGAAACTCTTGACAATGAAGCAAGTTCAGCCGTTTCTTTTGCTGAGTAGACGCTGTTCAGCCTGGTGGCTAGTCTCTGGATGTTGTTGCCAACATCTTGGGTGAAACCGTCATAAGCTGTGATGCTTTCAGATGAAGAATCACTAGCTTCTTTCTCCGGTTCCATAATGATCTGTCAGTACGTGCAAATTTGTGAGATAACAGAGGGAAAGTCTTTAAGTGCAAAGTGCAAAGTAAATAGAAGACATTTTGGGGGATATAAATACAAATCTGCATGATTAGTTAAATAGAGAGAGAGAAGGAGAAAATCTATTCAAGGAGGGGATATTGTGCTGCTGAGTTTGTGCTGTGTTTGAGATGATGCTTTGAAGTGCGTCACATTTTGCTCCTCATGCTTTCAAATTTCAAGCTGAACTATCATTTTTAGTCTTAGAGTACTAAGTTTACCAGACTGCAGGTAGCAACATTGTAATTTTTATGTATGTTTGATGGGCGGTGTGATGAGCTGTATTTATGCTTAATAAGGATTTACGAGGTCGGAATAATCATCGCACATGCGGCGGGCGACGCTGTGATGGGAAAGCACAATAAAAATATGTAGTGTAGATATTAGACACCCAAGAGTTTTTCCCTCTCATTTGCAGGGATTGCGATTCCCTCTGTTTCAATAACCCCTTTTGAAAGATATCCAACTCCGGGTTCAATTTGCTAGATAAGGAGATCTTCCTTACCCAAAAGCGGCCGTTCCCTTGATACTTCTTCGATATAAGTTGATACTTTCGTACTCCTAGTGAGCTGCTTTAGCAGTGCGCTTTCTTAAGAGCTGCAAGAAGATGTAGTCCCGATTATTGAAGAGACTCAGTCTTTTCGGGGTAGGTCTCCAACTGTAAGCAGCACTTTTTGTGAACTTTGTGAGGCCAGGCTAAATAGAATGCTCTGCTATCATTATTATTGGCCATCGTCTCTTTTGAATTGAAAGCTTGTCCGTCCTGCTCCCATATGGAGCGTTCAAAACTCAGTAAACTACATTTTTTTTTTTGTCACTAACGTACCCTAACTACTAATGTTCTCCATGGGATGTATTGACAAACATTGGTGGTCTCCCAGAGATTTTGGTAGCTCTCACGAGACGACAGACCAGTATTTGCAATTGCATTCACATCTGAATCATATCCTGATCCAGGCATGGTATCTTTGTCTTAATCCAATTTCCTTTCAAAAAGGGAAGCACTAGAGCACATCTCGGTTATGATGATCTTTTTGTTCCTTGCCAAAACTTATTCATAGTACCTTTCCAAGTAGGTGAAATCCCCGTTGTACTCAAAGTTATTTAATTTTTAAAGTGGTTGGGGTGGGACTTTGACACCAGGATAAATCGACTGTTCCTACCTAACCAGAACAGAATTCTCCCGCAACAGCTCCAACAATTCTTCGCTGGTGGCACCATTGATATCAAAAAGATATCTTTAGGATTCTGTACCCACTCTTTCTCAATTTTAGAGAGATTTGGATGGATCCATTGTTTGTTTACATTTTACTTTCATTAGGCTTTGGTTTTGGTTTTCAGACCATTGGTTAGGCCACTCAAACGCAGTCTCTTCAGAAACCGGAACTACTTTTTCTTCTTTAGGAGCCCGCGCTTTTCCACCGTGCATTCTAAAAATCAACATCTAAACAAAAGCGTTTTTGGGGATTCCAAAATGGAAGGGCACCTCATCGCAGCTATCAACCCGGTCGATCCCCCGTCAGCACAGACTAGATTTTGTAAACGACAAGCTGCTGAACCCGGAATGGCTTCAGAAGAGACGCCCAATACTGAAAATGATAGTGCAACACCACACGATGGCTCATTGTCCTCCAGACTACTCCATCATATAACAGATACGATAGAGAATGATATGGTTGTAGGTATATATTGAAGAGTTCCTTCTTATCGCTATGTTGTTTCTTGACAATTCCACTAACGCTTCTCAAATTAGGATCATGAAGTAAATGTCGAGAAGTTCAAATATGAACAGGCTCTTGATAAAAATTTGACCATCACTTCAGTTATTGGTCTGGGGTTTGGTTTGATGTCCGCTCCATTGAGTTTGGGAACAACCATGAAAAGCGTCTTGATAGATGGCGGTCCTGCAACTATCATTGGTGGATATATGATTGTCTATTTTTTCTCGATACTCTGTGCCCTTTCACTTGCTGAGATATCTTCAAAATATCCTATTGAATTACATGGTGGTGCAGCTATCATTGCAAAACCAAAATATAGTCTTGTGTGTTCATGGTATACGGGATTTTTCCTTTTGATAGGGAATTGGACTATGAGTACTAGTATAACGTTTGCGGGTGCGCAGTTCATATTATCTGTATTCGGAATTTTAGACTCAAATTATAGCGTCGATGATATAGTTACAGTTATTGTATTCGTTGGTGTTGTTACTATTTGTGGCATTGTTAATCTAAAGTTCAGCAGATACTTGGAACTCATTAACAAACTTTGTGTTTACTGGATCATTTATGCTATATTGTTCATTGACATATTGTTGTTACTGTTTGCAAGGGAATTTCATGATTTGAAATATGTCTTTACTCATTTTGATAATTCAAGATCTGGATGGTCAGCTCCTATGGCCTTTATTATTGGGTTTCAACAGGCCAATTTCATGCTTCAAGGATTTGGGCTACTACCAGCCATTAGTGAAGAAGTAAAACAGCCTGAAATTTCAGTTCCAAAAGGTATAGTTCTATCGGTTCTATTAGCAGGCGCATCTGGTTTCATTTTCCTAATTCCAATTCTTGCAGTTTTACCAGATGTTGACTTGTTAATTGATGAAAATAAAGGCATTATGCCAATCGTTTTAATATTCAAACTTTCTACAAAGTCAAATATTGTTTCGTTCTTCCTTGTCATCATGATCATTGGTAACCTTGTTTTTTCAGGGATTGGCTCAATTGCAACCTCTTCTAGAGCTGTTTTCAGTATGGGAAGAGATGGTGCATTACCGTATGGTGAGTTTTGGACCTATGTTGATGAAAAGTCAGTTTCTAAAGTGCCAAAGTATGCCGTATTATTATCGATGTTTGTATCTTACTTGCTAGGTTTATTATCTTTGCTTTCCACTACTGCTTTCAATGCATTTGTTGGTGCTGCAGTTATTTCCCTTTGTGCAGCATCCTTAATTCCTATAGTCAGCTCTATGCTAGGTGGTCGGCGTAAGGTTAGAGGTGCCGTTTTTAAATTGAGATACGTTGGGTTCATAGTAAACTCAATCAGTGCTTTATGGTTATTATTCACTATATTTGTTTTAAGTTTACCTATACAAAGACCTGTTACTTGGAAAAGTATGAATTATGCCGCTTTGGTATTCTTTGGATTCACATTTTTAGTCACGATTCTTTGGTGGTCTTGGGGTAGAAAGAATTTTCATGGTCCTCTAGTTGATAGAGATTTTAATGAGAGGGTCGATGCCATTCAATTAGCAACAATTGACCCAAGGGGGAATTATGTCAGGTTGGACGAACAGAAATTTCAGAAGTTAGATACCGAAACTATTAATGACACGGAAGGGTCCGTTAATGCCACTGCATCATCTATTCCATCAGATGATACTAAAGTCTAAAGATTAGCATTGTTTGTTTTACGTTACCATTAAAAGTTCATGGATTTTTAAATTAGTGTTGTGCATTTACCTAACTGTAGGTCATTTATAAAATCACATACTTCTCGTTGGGTATTCACATAGAAGCGTCAATAATACTGTACTCTATTCACAGATAACAAACTAACTTAGTGACCAGTAACATAAGTTTCAGCAAATCTCTTCTCAGAATAAGCTCTAGAAGTGATATAATCAGTTTCCTTCTTGTTTGGATCAATCTCTTCTTTTCTAGCGTCATAAACCATTTTACTTGGAATTGGAACCAGTCTCACATCATCTTCTGCATCAAAGAAGAACACAATAGAATATCTATCTTTCCCTTCAACAGGTAATAGAACTCTATGTAAGGTCGATTTCAAAATACCATTTGTCCAATATGATAGCTGATCAGCAATGTTGACCACGATTGGTGCAGCTTTACCAGCCTTGATGTACTCCTCATTTGGGGATTTGATATGGGGAACTGGAGTCCATTTCTCATTTAGGTCAAAGAGCTCTAAACCTTCTTCTCCCTTCTGTTGAAATAATAGTGTAACAGAACCATAATCAGTATGTGCACCGGCTCTAACCTTCTGTTCAGCGTCCAATTTTGAAGTTGAAGGGTAGTGCAGCATTCTCATAGAAGTCATCGAAGTACCCTCTGGACGGTGTCTATCACTGAACCAGTTGGCACCACCTTTATCTTCATCAATGTGTAACCCAAGTCCCAACAAGTTCAAAATTCTTGTTCCCAATTCAAACATCTTCAAGGCCATTTTACGAATAAATTCATAATTTTCAGAACCATACTTGAATAGTTCTGGTAACTGGTCTCTGTTAAAGTCACCAGTGACGAAGTTGAATAGACCAAAATTGAAAGCTTCTTTTGGGTCTCCTTTGGTTTGCAGCTCTGGATCTAAATTTTCTTGATTATAGCGAGTATAACCACAGTCGTTTGAATCAATGGCGTATTTAGTCTTCTCTTCGAGTGGTAGCTCAAAGAACTGTCTGCTCAAGTCGAAGTAATGGTCAACTTCTTCCTGTGTGAAGTTATGACCATCAACGAAAAGGAAGCCTTGAGAAGCAAATCCTTCTAGGATTGCGTCTGCAGTAGCTTGGTCCAGGGACGAGACATCAACTATTTTCAGAGGATTTTCAGCAACCATTAGTTATAATTTTATTTGCTTATCGTTGCTGCTGCTGATGAGGATGAGAACAATGTACCAGAGTTCACCTGGAGTTTCTCAAAAGAATCTGGGAAGTATTTATATTGTTGTAGGGCGGGCGTTGGAGCTGGGCGACGGAATTGGAGGAAAAAAGATCTGATAACATGCATTATCTGACTTTTAGATGTAAAATCATTGGTGGAAAGACCGTCGGATACAATAACTGGAAAACAGTTGTGTGTATTCAGGGCTTATCTGGATGGGACATCTTACATCGAAGAAAGATCAAAATGTGATAATCAACTTATCAAACGGTGTCTCACTGCTCCTTTCCGAAAGGCTGTGATGAACTCGACTTCTTTGTCTGTTGATGAGTCTAGACCCTGTCTTTGCGGACGTGATCACCCTCCAGAAACACCTAGCGTATATTTCAGAACTAGAAAACGAGCGCTCGACTACTACAGCCACGCGTAAATCTCAGCACTAACAAAAACAGTTTCCCCTTTGGGGGGCAAAATTCAGCTGGACCAAAAATCGACGAAAATTAAAAACAAAAACACCGAACAGGAATAACAAAGGAACAACTGAGAGAAGACCAGTAACAACAAGAAAACATGTCACACGAAGGCGAAGAAGAACTACTCGAATACTCCGAGCCAGAAGACAACATCGTCACCGAATCTACCACCACCGAAGCCAAAGACGGTGATGACAAGAAAGGTTCATATGTCGGTATCCACTCTACTGGTTTCAAAGACTTCTTGTTGAAACCAGAATTGTCCAGAGCCATTGTCGATTGTGGTTTCGAACATCCTTCAGAAGGTTAGTACCCCATACTCGCGTTGAAAGTGTGTTATTGTTTGATTTAATGCCTTGCTATACTTTTATAAAGAAAGAAATGAGAGTTACCTTGCTCCATCATCACGTACACCGTGTTATGATTTTGGAGATTTACCTGTTTATTCTCGTTTGGATACCCCTCAGGAGAGTGACTTCACTTATGAGCACTTCCTATATATTGCCCAATTGATTATAATCGAAAACCCATATTTCCCAAGATCTTATTTGTTTTGCTTTTCAAAGATCTGACACATTTTCTGATAATCCAGTCAATTAAAAATTTGAAATGTCAAATTCTGTATTCAATTCAAAAGATTGAAGAAGGAAATTTTGTTGACTGTAATGGAGGGAGTATTGTTTACTCTTGTTTGCCTCGGCCTATCCCCAGTGTTAGTGCCAATGTTAATGTTTAATTACAATAACGTTGTGCGACAACTTTGTTCCTTTCTTTATAACTTCAATCTTCAAGTGCATTAACTCATTCAATATCAACTTCTTTTCTCGTTTGCCATCCGATTTTTTTTTCAAGCAAGAACTTACTTATTAACATCAATTAGTCCAACAAATTTGTATCCCACAATCCATTCACGGTACTGATGTTTTGTGTCAAGCCAAATCAGGTTTAGGTAAAACTGCTGTTTTTGTTTTATCCACTCTGCAACAATTAGATCCTGTTCCAGGTGAGATTTCCACACTTGTCATCTGTCACACCAGAGAATTAGCTTATCAAATTCGTAACGAATATCAAAGATTTTCTAAATATATGCCAGACGTTAAAACTGCTGTTTTCTACGGTGGTACCGATATCAAGAAGGATGCAGAATTATTAAAAAATAAAGATACTGCTCCACATATCGTTGTTGCTACACCAGGTCGTTTGAATGCCTTGCTAAGAGACAAATATATTCGTTTGAACAATGTTAAACATTTCGTTATCGATGAATGTGATAAAGTTTTAGAAGCCGTTGACATGAGAAGAGATGTTCAAGAAATCTTTAGAGCTACTCCTCATGAAAAACAAGTCATGTTCTTCTCAGCTACTTTGTCTCAAGAAATCAGACCAATCTGTAAAAAATTCTTACAGAACCCATTAGAAATCTTTGTTGACGATGAAGCCAAATTAACTCTACATGGTTTACAACAATTCTACTTAAAACTAGCTGAAAAGGAAAAAAACCGTAAATTAGCTGAACTATTGGACTCCCTTGAATTTAACCAAGTTATTATCTTTGTTAAATCCACTTCAAGAGCCAACGAATTGAACAAAATTTTGATCGCTTCTAATTTCCCATCCATTGTTGTCCACTCTGGTATCCCACAAGAAGAAAGAATTGCTAGATACAAGGATTTCAAAGATTTCAAGAAAAGAATCTGTGTCACCACCGATGTTTTCGGTAGAGGTATTGATATCGAAAGAATCAACTTGGCTATCAACTATGACTTGCCAAATGAGGCCGACCAATACTTACACAGAGTTGGTAGAGCTGGTAGATTCGGTACCAAAGGTCTAGCTGTTTCATTTGTTTCTACTGAAGAGGATGAACAAGTTCTAGCTAAGATCCAAGAAAGATTTGATGTTAAGATCACCGAATTCCCAGAAGGTGGTGTTGATCCATCTACTTATATGAACACTTAGAAGTGCTCGTTCTTAAGTTAAAAATGTTTTTCTATTAGTATTTTAGTTCTAAAAGATTAGCTTCCTTATACTTTGTTTAGATTCTTTATAAGCTGAAGATCGAATAAATGATTTGGTGCTGTATTCCAGATAACAGTTGTCTGTTCTGTAGTTTATAAGATGTCTTTGGATGTATCCTGATTGAGTAAGTTTCCTTATTTGGCAATTTGCACTGCAAAAATTGGCAGATTCCCTCTTCATGAAATAAGGAGCTCTATGATGCGAACAAAACCAAATCCAAACGACAAAACAGTGCAAAACAGAACAAACTTGCCTGCGACGTTCATTCTTGAAAGACACATGATTCGCTCTAGAATTCCATCCATCGGAAGGATATCCACCTCCTTCACCAAGAGCTGCATTCCACTGGTCTCTCGATCTTTTCATTCTTCCCCTTTCAACTTTCGATTCAAAAAGAGAGTCGAGGAGGATATCAGATACCTAATTGATTCTTTACCACCTGCTTCAAGGATCTACCAGAACGAAGATGGGTCTCCTCGCCAACCTTCCGACATCGAGCTTCACAAGATTGCTCAACTACAATTACTCTCGGACAAGCGCAGTTTGGGAATTTGGGAATTCTTCTCCTTAAGTGATGAAGATTCAAAACTATATTCTGATAACTATACCGATATCATTGCTTTGTTACCAAGTGCTGAGAATGGTGCATCTGGTGATATCATCGATAAAGTGCCATATGAAGACATTGATGGTTCTGTCAAGTGGAAAATTGTCAGGGAGAATGAAAATGAAGGATGGGAAAAACTCTCATATTATGCCATGGTTCCAGGGTTGTTGTTATTGGTTGGTGTCCATCTGTTCAAGGACAACGATGGTATTGATGAATGGGCAGCACGTGAGTTGAGACTTAGAGTCTTGGAACAGGAAGAAGGCCAGACCACCGAGTCTGCTGAAGCATTATTGGATGATCGTGGCAAGTCTGCTGAAGAGCTGAGAAAGAGGGATAACCTGATTGTTGAGAGAATCTTATCTGGTGACTATGATAAGTTGGCTAATTTGCAGTTGAGAAAACCTGCGCTCAGTTTGATTGGCGATATTTCGGAAGATTTACCAAAGTGATCACCTTTCCTTCTTCTTTATCTATTTATTCTCTACCTTATTTATTTATTTATCACCTTATTTATTCTATTTATTGACCAACAGTGAAAGGCTTTGTATGTGAGCCTATGTTGATCCTATATTTACTTTTATATATACATAATGCAGTACATTGCTTCACGAACCATACGATTAGGTGACTTTGTCAGACTACATTGATACCATGCCATTAAAATATTGTCATAGTATTCCACTCATAACTCATATACAGACATTATAAGACACGATCAGCAGAGTTCAAACAACTACGATTTTCATCCAGGAAAGCTTCGCGTTTGTTTCTCTTCTTCTGTTAATACCTGAGAAGCCAACATTCCCAGCGTATTCAATCCGTAAGTGTCGTCACCTTGATTTGAGTTTCTCTTCCTTCTTTTCAAGGAACTTGAATTCGAAGAGATAATAGCATTGGATGGAATGGAACTTGATTGGTTTGATCTCAGTTTTATTATCTCTTTGTTCTTATTTATTATTTCATTTTTGTACTTCTTCAAAGTCTGTTTTTGATGATTTATCTTGTTCATCAGATAATCCACGTTATCCCCTTGTTTCTTTAATCTATCAACCTCTCTTTTTATAAGTTCGTTCTCGACTTCATATCGCATATCTGCATCTTTTGAAGACAACGATAACAGATCTGATTTAATCTTGTAATGATTGGCCTCTGATCTAACTTTCTGCAGAGACTCTATCAGTGAATGAAGAACTTCTCTGATATTCTTATCATTCATCTTATCATCCTCCAAAATGGTTCTCGCTCTTTTTAACAGTCCTTTGATATACAATGAGGATGTTTCTTGACTAGCAGTGATACCCACCGAACTTGAATCGGAACTTCCTTGAGATGAGACAGAGTGCACCGATGACTGTGAGGACATAGGCTGTCTGACTAATCCAGTAGAGCCATTTGTATCTTTCAGTTCTAGACTGCGTGGTGTTGATTTAGAGCTATCGTTTGGCGTTATTATGGCTGGTAGAACCTGCTGAGTGGGATCAATCTCTATCGGGCCCTGGGGAAGAGCTGCTGTTGGGGACGGCGACTCGATGGTGGATGAAGGCTGGTGGAATTCATTCATATCACTGGCTGTTATCATTATATCTGGTGTATTTATTATATAGCGTGTTCAAAGGCTGCTATGATTTATACTCTCTCTGTACCAGAAATAGGTAGGTAGCGATACAAGCAAATGAGAAGCAGAGTCCGCGCTGGATGTAGTTGTTGAAGAAGCACGGGCAGACAAGGAAGCAGCAGTTCGTGTAGTTCACTCGCCAGTTTCTTATGAAGGGAAAAACAGGCCTAAAGATGCTGTGGACCGTTCACGAGCACTTGGTGTTCTGTCTTCTCACTGCTTGTTTTTGTTTGTTGTTTTTGTTTTTGTTGTGTTTCAAGGGAATTTACGCGTCGCTGTTCTGTTTGGAGTTTGGCGGGAGAGCGCGCGCGCGCGCCTGTCCCGGCTAAATAGTGTACACATTCAGCCAGAATAAACAGTCTCTTAAATAAAGGAAAACCACTACGAGCTTAAATAGATTTCCAGATCTCTCAAATCACTTTTTAATTATTTTCTCTCAAGTTATATAAAGGAAAAGGGAAAAAAAGACACTGTACATAAACTTAATATAATGGAAACAGGGGGAATGTGGGTGGGAACGGTGGATAGATGTAGAATGATAGGATGGAAGAGGGAAAGATTAACGGTAGGATTTTTGGAATCTGGCTCTGGCACCACGACCACCGAATTTCTTTGGTTCTGGTTGTCTGGAATCAGCAATCAACAAGGTTCTGTCGTAGGCAACGAAGGCTTTCTTCAATTCGTTTTTGGATTGTTCATCAACGAATTTTTGGTGGTAAGCAACTAAACCTTTGGCAATGGCTTGTCTGATAGCGTAGACTTGGGAAACGTGACCACCACCAGTGACTCTGACTCTGATGTCAATGTTGGCGAATTTGTCCAAACCAACCAAGATTAATGGTTCGTAAACTTTGAAACGTAAGATTTCTGGTTCAACTAAGGTGATTGGAGCACCGTTGACTTTGATTAAACCTCTACCTTCTTTAACGTGGGCAACAGCGGTGGCTGATTTCTTTTTACCAAAAGTCTAGAAAAGTAAATGTTAGTATAATTCATCGATATCAATTTTAGATAGTGTAGTTTGTGACTGGTTACTCCTTATCCATTTATGATGCAGACGATTGTTGGTAGAAGAATGGATATGGTTTCGACTTGTTGTTTGTGTACATATGGAAACTTCAGGTCTGATATAGAATTGGAGATTGAATGGCTCTCCAGATAATTATAAATCAATCCTAATATCTCTTGCTGCCGTTTAAGTCAGTCTTTTGAATCTGATTTCGCAGATTTGACATCCTCTGCGAGTCCTTTAGATATCACACAGACTTGTGTCTCTAGTGACTTTCCCAATCATAGTCGAAATATCGTCTCCAATATGTGAACGAAGTCTCTACCCTTCTCAGATCAGATCTCCATCAATTTGGACGGGAAAACTGGAGTAACATATCCCATAACTTCACTAGTTCCATTCATGACATACTTGGACACTTTTAACTTTGTTTTCAGTGGACATTTTGAGTGCTTGTTCTGTGGTTACAATCTCTTTCCTGTTAACTATCAAATTCGCTTTCTTTAAACAATTTTTGTTTTTTTTCACACAAACCGCTTGGGAAAAAAGTTGTGCTGCTCCAACCGGAATTCTATCGCTGAGGGAGGAGAGTCAGGTGCTTAGTTTACAGAACGAGTTCGCGGTACCTGCGAGAGCGTGTGGTGTAAGGGTGCTGGATTTCGCCTGCCTCGAACTGTGACTGTTCTCTTCTGAAAAGGGAAATAATGAATCATGTGACTGGAACGAGATGGAAGCTGCATCTGGAATAAAATGACCTATAAATAAGCTGAGAGTTGGATAACAGAATTGAGTATCTTCTTTAATCTGATATTCTGAACTTAAATGTGGCTATACTGCGTATAATTGGCTGCTTCTTATATACTATGAGCTTGTGACATTGGTGTAAGACTACTACACTTGAAAAATACATCCAGACACCACTTATTGAAGTATCGTGTTCCTACCACATTCAGGTTTTCGCGAACTCACAAACTCTCTGTTAGTACTGAGATGGTTAGTCAGCGCTGTGCTGTCTCAAGGAAATTTTCACCAAACATCAAACAATTTTAGAAAAAACATCAAAATTAGAGGTTTTGGTTACTTTGGTTGAAAGTTAAGCAGTTCAAATTAATTCACAATGGGTATGTCGAAATGGATTAAATGAAATAGGAGAGCATGTGGCGAATAGTCATCCAGTGATAATATCACATTTGGACCCAAATTTACGTTCCGTTTTGTTTTCAAACTGCAAGAAGAAATTGATCAAGTGGTTTATCAACATTGGGAAGAACAGCTATTCTGGAGTGACCTATGTCCGAACGGGCTACAAATCAAATGATATTAAAAAGAAGAGTCTTATACTGATCCTGTGATGACGATTTTATTCCCACCAATACTGAATCCTGTATCATTATTCTCTCAAAGAAATCCTTATACTAACAATCTCTAAAATTTAGCTATCTCCAAGAATTTACCATTATTGAAAAACCATTTCAGAAAACACTGGCAAGAACGTGTCAAAGTTCACTTTGACCAAGCCGGTAAAAAAGCTTCTAGAAGATCTGCTAGAGTTGCCAAAGCTGCCAAAGTTGCTCCAAGACCATTAGATGCTTTAAGACCAGTTGTTAGAGCTCCAACCATCAAATACAACAGAAAAATCAGAGCTGGTAGAGGTTTCACCTTAAGAGAAATCAAAGCTGCTGGTTTAACTGCTGCTTACGCCAGAACTATTGGTATTGCTGTTGACCACAGACGTCAAAACAGATCTACTGAAATTTTTGAATTAAATGTTCAAAGATTACAAGAATACCAATCTAAATTGATTGTTTTCCCAAGAAGTGGTAAAGCCCCAGAAGCTGAACAAGTCTTGTCTACTGCTGCTTCATTCCCAGTTGTCCAACCAACTGCTGAATCTGAACCAAGAGCTGTTGAAGTTCCAGAACAAACTGCTTACAGAACCTTAAGATTGGCTAGATCTGAAAAGAAATACAAAGGTATCAGAGAAAAGAGAGCTAAAGAATTAGCTGAAGCTGAAGCTGAAAAGAAGAAATAAGCATCTTTAAACTAATTCTCTAATCTTATGTATAAAAAATTTAAATTTTTTGGGTTTAATTGTATGATAGTTGAAATGTAGATGTACGATAATTGGACTTGTCCTGAATGCTGAAAATGACTTCAAACCCAACAATAATCTATAACAACATTCCTACTAAAAGTTAAATGAGCATTTACAAGTCATTGCATTTACAACATACTACCTTTGAATGAACGAATCGTTGTGAAGTAGTACACCTCTTTAATTTCGATTTTACTATCAATGATGTGATACCCAACTACAGTAATTATGTTCGATTATTTTGGCCATATATTAAACAGAACCCATTTAAACCCCATTTTAGAATATGTCCTTTTCTAAAACATCATTAACATTAACTTAATCTTTATAATATTTTAACTTGTTTAATCGAATAAACCGAAACCCATGTCATCATCGGATTCTTCTTTAGCTTCTTCTTCTTTTTCTTCAGCAGCTTCTTCAGCAGCAGCACCAGAGGAAGCACCAGCAGCACCGACGGCACTGACAGTTGGAGCAGCACCGGCAGAGAAGTTGGTCAACAAAGCTTTAACATCTTGACCTTCTAAAGCTTTAGCAAATAAATCAGAGTAGATTTTTTCGATGGTGACATTAGCAGCAGAAGTCAAAGCTAATAGGTTTTCTGAGGAAATCTCGATTTCAGCGTCAGCTAAAATTAAAGCAGCGTAAGATAATGGAGTTTCGAATGACATTGTAAATGAATAAGAATAATCAATTTAAGCAAAAGCAGACTATTTCTATGAGGATTATCTGTTGTTAATGGTAGTTGATTTTCAAAAGTGCACCGTGAAAAATTGTTTGTTGAAAACATCGGAGCTGGTGTCCAGGTGTTGTTTCGAGAAAATGTGGTCAACGCATCACGTGACGAATTATAGGGCTGTTAAAAGAGAACATTACTATTTACTATTTAGTTACATCTTGCGCAACATTTGACATAAAAATGCATGTATAGGATTTATATAGGTCAGAAAAATCATAAACGGGCGTAACACTCTTGAAACCATAACATAAGCTCAAACAATTACTCATAAAACAAAACAGAGTCCTTAAATGTAGTCCTCAAAAAACATTAGCTCATACAAAAATAGCAATAGCTATTGCATGTCACTCGGGTGCGTGATAAATTTGAATGAAACAAGACATTGTCATCATCATAGACGGCGTGAACTTGAGTCTCTTCTTTTCCTAGTCTCTTCATCTAATAAGCTTAATCTCATTGCTTCTTCAATCATTCTCTGTTCTAATACATCATTACGATCTTGAATGATCATATTGCTGGCGTGAATGGCACTTGCAGCAGCGGCTCTTTTAGCCAGCTTATTCCTTGCACTAGCCAACTTTTGTTCCCAATCTGGTCTAATGAAATCAGTGGTGATGACTTGTGGATGAGTAGCAGGTAATGAACCTCTTCTGGAAGTTGTACTTGGCTTCCTGAAATAGTTATCTTGCAGTTCGAATTTTGTCATTTCTTCATCTTCCAAAATTACATTCTCTGATGATGACATCGGTTTGTAACCAGCTGGTGCACTACCACCCAAACCTGTTCTGATAACTGTTGGTGGCTGATAGATAACGCCGAAGTTTGGTGTAGCACAATAGGGACAGCTCGCAGACTCTGAAATCAACAGGTTTGGATCTTGTTTAGTACCATTAGCAATATCCTCTTCAGTATCATGTGGAAAATGAGGATCTAACCTTTTGATTTGAACAAAGCATTCTGTGCAAATGGCTTGATTGCAGCATCTTGAGTAGTTGAGCCAGTTAGGATAATATAGGAAACAAATAGGGCATTCTTCGACGTTTTTATATAGAAGCAGTCTTAAAGATCTTGATGCATACTGTCTTGAATTACCTCTTTCTCTTAAATATCGTTCTTCTTCGATTGCTTGCCACTGTAACTTCTTTTGCTTTAGTTGTGTAGTGAAGACCTTTGATTGATGCCTTCTTAATTCTTTCTTGCTTAAAGTTGATTCATCAATACTGTCAATATCATAGTTCAGATCTTCATTCTCCTCATCTACATCTTGTGGATTGGAGTGTAACGTTAAACGGTCCACAACTCTCAACAACTCTTCATCTGTCCAATTTTTATTGTACTCTTGCAAAGGGGTAAAGAAAGGTGCTAATCTTCTATTGATGATGGTTTCTTTTACAACACTTATCTTATAATCCAAATTAAGGTTGTACGTACCATAGGGAGCCAAATAACCACCGTCTACATTTTCGTCAAACTTGACAATCAGCCCTTGGGTATGCAGTTCTTTAAACTTCTCCTTCTCACGAGTAGAGGATGACTTCTTGAATAGTTGATGGGTTGCAGAAGAGTTCGATCGTAATCTGGAAGATGGTAAAGTGACATGTTGTAGATTTGAAATGGTGGATGTTATTGAGCTTCCCCTTCTGCGGGATCCCTGACTCGACGTTGATCCAGCCCGATCTTCCTTAGTAGGTACATTCCCCATCGTTCGAGTCGGTGCTTATTATTATTTGTTGCGGTATGGCTGGAGTGGCTGTTTTGATGTAGATTGAACCTATGACTATGAAATTCGATTCAGGCTGTTGTGTTAAAAAAGGGGGAAAAACAAAGCACCAGCTAGAAGTACGTGCAAGAGAGTAACCTGGAGGAGCTGCTGTTATGCAAGCGGTGGGAACCCGGATAGCCGTTACGTGTGAAGAAAGGGAGGAGGCGGCAAAGGCAGGCTTAGAAAGAAGTCTGTTTCTGCTTGTTTTTCTTTTATCTAAGAGATGATTTTAATTTTAGTTTGCAGTGTATTTTTCCAGTCTCAGCTTTTATGACAAATGAACAGTTCATGCTTATCGAGCTGCTGCTGCCGCTGAACCTTCCTTTCGGGCCGAGGCACATTACATTAAGCTGCGCTGGATTTCGCGAAACAATGCTTATATAAAAATACAAATAGACTATCTCCAGTCCACGGAATTATCAAGCAAGAACTACTGAAGGAAAATCAAGCTCATATATAGATGCTACATTGAAGACAACACAAGAAAGGGCTAGTCAGTTGATTGTATATCAGTTCTATTGTCAGCTAGCAGAGGTTATGCCAACACCGAATCCGACACCAACCATGGCTAACGCGATTATCACATAGAATACACCAGTGATCAAGCTCAGCTTTTTAATCTGTGAGCTTATTTTACCCTGGATGTGCTGATCCAGCAACCCAAATCCGAGGAAGAAGAATAGAGGGGGGAGAAAAAATGAAACCAGGTATAAGATCCAAACTAAGGTGTCCTTTGAAGCATCGGCTCTTGGTTGGACAGGCTGTGTTCTATAATAATGTATTTTCTCAAGTAGGTGGTCATTATAGTGGTCATCATTTTTCTCATTTCTTTCACTGTTAGCAGAGTCACTCGAGCCAGATGTGAAACTCAATCCATCTTGCATATCCTGTATGGGTGAACCCTCATTCATGAAATGTTTGACACTTTCATATTTCACAGATTTAAGATTCACCTGCTGACTTGTGGACATTCTTGCCTCTTGAACTTCCCTGATCGAGATATCGTCTGAAGTTTCTGATGGGAAAAACCTGGGGTCTGTTGGTGTTGGTTCAATGTTTGGCACAATACCTATTGAAGGGGCAGTAGATACCCTGATATTGGGCTTATTATTATGAAATATTAGGTCTTTACTCGATTCACTGTGTGTCAACAATAAATGAGGCGTTCCAACATGTTTTCTTCTTGACGTTTCATATTCCAGTATCGATTTCCGCGTTGCTTGCGACTGTGTTAAAGATTGAGCAGATTTATACGATGAACTAGTTGACGATTCAGTATGGGCATGTGAAGGCTTTTGAGGTAAAGAATAGGATCTAAGCCATGGTTGTTGTTCTGAATTATTCAAGTTTTCATCATTAGTTAGATAAGAGTTATAAATTTCTTCTTTAATTCCCTCCGGATTCTGACTATGTTTTATAATATCATCTGAAACATTAGAAGGTCTTGAAGAATCATCATCGGTTGGTGCAGCTGGAGCTTGAAATTCTGGTGTTGTTATTAATGGATATGCTCTGTTTGAAGAGCTCTGATTGTGATTTAACGGTGATGGCGTATGAAGAATTGGTTGAGTGTTAGCCGGCTCAGCAAATTGGGCAACATGGATTGTTGCTGGAATTGGCCCATAATGAGAAGAAATTATCGAATCAGAACTTGAACTGTTTCTTTCAACTTTTGGTATTGATGGTCTGAAATGTCTTTGGTTATTATTGTTTCTTAGATGAAACTCTCTTAAGCTAGACCCTGAAAATCTTAGGCTACTGGTTCCACTATTGCGTTTATTATTTGCCGTTGAAAGTGGTTTGTTCTGAAGAACATGACTGTGAGATGAGCCTGAGTTATTCGAGTCCAATTCGCCCAAAGCATTATGTAAACTCAAGTTATCCACATTGAGGCTTGACAGACCAGAAAGGTTAATTTCCCTGCTATCATCAGTACTTGTCTCATTGATTGTATCTTGAAAGACATTGAAGCTTCGATTATTCCCATTCTCATCAGTAAAAGTTTCAGTGAAGAATGACTTTCTTTTTGATTTATCTTGATCCAGTAATTGGCTTTTCCTAGATCCAGAAGAGTCTGTCGTGTTGTCTTGTGATCCTGAGTGATTGAACATCTGAGATCGGTTTATTTGCTTAAGAAGGAAGGATTCCTCAGAATCGGTTGATAATGATCGTTCAGCAGCAGGAAGTACTGTGACATTTTGACTCGCCATTATGAGATACAGGAAAAAAAGGCAGACTCAGGAAAAGGTAGTGAAAGAAGGTCCAAATCAGTTAATTTAAGGTGGAAATGACAAGGAATTGGGTTGTTGATGATTTGAGGTAGATGAGTGAACTGTAATAGTCAAGGTTTAGAATGTGCAAAAAAGTAAGACCAAAATCAAGTAAGATGAATATGACGATTGTGTTGAATAAGTAAATGAATGAATGAATGAATGAGTGAATATCAGTTGGTGAATAATCTTTCCGGTGGTTCTCTTCTTCTGCTCAAACAAAAGTGTCGTAGATGTAGATCTGCAAACCTGACTTTTTTGAATGTGCAAAACTTTTGCTTTTTGTTTGTTTACATTTTGCACCAGATCTGGTCAAAACAAGTAAAAATCAGAAAAAGTGCTTAGCTAATCATATTTATCACATGACTCAGCATGTGATTCAACTGGAAAAAAAAGCTAGATTTTTCTTTTGGTCAGGACATGGGCAAGGACATCGTTCTAACTCAAGATTGTTAACTAGAGGCTTTTTTGTCTGTCTACTGTTCTTCTTTCTTCAAAGACCAGTCTCGTTGAGATTTTTGCCATCTGTTTCACTATTTTTCAATGTAGTGGAAAAAAACCTTTTCCCTTTGTGCTATAAATGCATAACCATTTGCAGCAGCTTACAAGTACGAGTACTTATAATGTAGCTAGGCAAAAAAACTACAATGAATGCTGTAGGAAACATCCAGTACTCCAATCGCTCTTTGAACAAGAAGATCAGTACCATTGAGCTCTATAAATGCTATACCAGTTCGTAAGAACACCTTTCATTAATAATAATGTTAGATTGAATTCGAATGAGATTTCAGATTAAGATGAAAATAGTCGTTCATCATCCACCCATTCAAAACTGTATAGTTACCGTGTTTTACCTTTTGCACATGTTCTGTTGCTTTCCCTTTTCAGAGCTCAGACATTCACGTTTATCACACAGTTACCAGCATCCCGCTAAATCCTGAAGAATCGAGCTAAGCTGAGAGTTTTTGAAGTTGAGATCAGATAGCATCGCCAATTTGAATGAAGATCATGTATCCTCCTTAGACCTCAAGTCTTCGTGACCATTAATAAAGTATCAATGATGTGTATTCAATACCACTTACGAGTATCCAATGTGAGCCGCCTTATAGAGTTCAGGAATTAATTGGAACCTATTACTGATGTACAAGTGTTTAAACTCTTTTGTCTATAATTGATGACTGAGTGTTTCAGGTTGTTTCTCAGGTTCTAAGGAGTCGGTCCTTTGCAAACCAATAAAGGGCTTACTTTGGATACATGTGTTGTTGATATGTTAGTCCATTGAAAGAGAAAACGTTGAGAAATCAGACACCGATAAGCGAAAGCTTAATACCAATAGATCACCCAGAGATGAGGGTGCTTGAAAAAAACAAAGTAATGAAGATGTTGATATTCTAAATCTAAAGTTGGGTTACAACGACGTACACACATGCCCAAGGCTTTGATAGACAGTTGAACTGTAGTCCATGTAGGAGATAACGCCATGTATGCCACTGGCCAATGATGCTTGATATCCTGTCAGGTTGTCTTAGTATCACTAAAGTACATATGTGCTGAAGTGAAACAAACTGTAGATTGGGCCATCGGCTCTGTCTATCTAGTTAGAGATTTTTAGCTGTGTAGCTGTGGGATGGTTTAAGGGGTACCGCCAAGTACTTATTGGTAGCGACTTACGGCTTAAACATGATTGATACATGGAGGCCTGTCTATCGTTGTTAAACAACAATGCTAATCTTTCACCCAACTTGGGACAGTAAAATACGCTTACTCAAGATCCAGATAAACCTATAGGGGCATTGTAATACTTTGAAGATGGTGACGTGTTCCTAATTGGCTAGCGATAGCTCAGAGCAATTAAACCAATCATTGATATAAGAGCAAAAGTGTTCAGTATCACTCACTACAAGGTTGTACTTATTTTCTGTTTGCCTGATTGCCCAGATATGAAAAGTTTCATCTGTGCGCGTGAGTGTCGAGCGTGAGCCTGTTTTTCCTCCTGCAATTTTTGGGGTGAAGGGTAAAAGAAAGTGTGTTAGCAGAAAAAAGTCGCTAGTGGCCCTCGCAAAAACGTACGAACAAAGATCTGTACCAGTGTTCGACAAATGTCTATACATTTCGAGGCCCACTCCACATGGGCCAGAGGAACCAGCATTCTGATAAAGAATGCGATCCCTGATTCTGGCTGGACTGGTTGTAGCAATGTCGAAAGCTCGCTTGTCAGTGCTCAGCAGAACAAAGAAAAAACCTTGTTCCTTGTCGCAAGTGGTTGTAGTGTTTGTTCCTGGTGGGTACTTCTATTTTATTTTGCCGCCAGGGCTCGATGATGGCTATGGTTGACCAAAAGTGGTGAACTGAATCGATACTCCTGTGGGACAAACAGGACAAATTTGAGACATAGGTAACACAATCCTGGCGAAGTGGGCAGCTCCCTATTTTCTACAATGGGCAAATCGAACCTTTCTGTGGTCCAAACCGATCTCTTACGAGACAAATATGCAAGTGACTCTGAGACATTCATCCTAATTGTCCCGTTATGTCTAAATTTAAATCTAAAAGTTACACCCCTCTGCGTCAGGTTCAGCAAAAGTGTGCTCGTTTCAGATTGTATATAAAGTTCAACAAATCTCCTTTTGCCATCGTCTGTGCAATCAACTATTCCCATCACAGACACTAACTAGCACACACAGTCAGTCTCTCCTACCACTTACGAACTGAACCGAGCTCAACATGGAAATCCCGACCGACTTTAAAACTTCTCTGCCTCCTCGTAAGAGAGCAAAGACCAAAGAAGAGAAGGAACAGCGTCGCATCGAAAGAATCTTAAGAAACAGAAAAGCGGCTCACGCCTCAAGGGAAAAGAAGAGAAAACATGTCGAGTTTTTGGAACAGTACGTTTTGGATTTGGAAAAGCAGCTGTCCATCTACAGCAATCTAAACGGTAAATTACTGCAAAAACACTACAAAGGCGGCGACGGTGAAGTTGATAAATTGGTTACCAAAGTCAATTCTTTGCCTGATTTACAGCAAATGAAGCTTAAACATAACATTGAATTAGATGAACATAAATTTGGCGACGAATTAAGTTTTCCGAGAACCCCAGAATCTTTTTCTTCATCCTCCCCAAAGTCACATCATGAAGATTTCGATGTTCCACAACTGGACTCAAGAAATTCTTCAATTTCAAGTGATCTCAACATGAAAGTCTCCCCAGACTCTTCTCCTGAAACTACCAACAAATTCTCCCTGGATATCATTGGGGCTCCTCCTAATACTAAACAACTTCAATTTTTTGATGGTTTCGTGAAGAAAGAACAACAAGTGGTGATCCCAGATGATTTTGTTAAGAAAGAGGATGAAAATATGATGATACCTCATGAATTAGCTCAACCTTATTTCAAGAAAGAAGATCACTTCATCCCAATCCCAGAACATTTTTCAACATACAGTGATTTCAATGTTAATACTCTTGATAACTATTTTGGATTTGAAGAGTTGCGTAATCCAGCAGTGATTACTTTCATTTTAGAATTTAAGAATTGGATTCGATATTGATCTAGATTTATATTATGTCCTACTCTTTCAATCATTAGTGAATGGTTCAGAAGAGGACATGATTGTACTTCTTAATCATTTATCAAGATCCTTTCCTGATTTTCTTTTTTGACAACTAGAGCCTGATGCGCCTTCAAATTCATTTGACTTAAATGATTTTGTATTACTTGAGTGAACTGGTATCTGCTCAATTAGTAATTGGTTATTTTTAAATTATTTCGTTGCTATTGGTATTGGTTTCAAAAATTTGTTTTCCTACTCTTTTCCCCGGTTTCCTCAGTCACCTTTTTACTAATCTTTTATTTTTATTTTTTGTTTCTTTTGTTTTATTTCATTCATGGGATGTTTGGTTTGTTGTTACACTCTTTAATCTGTTACTTATATAATGCGTTCTGTTTATCAAGAAGTCACGTGGCGCTCCGATATAGCGACTGGTCTTTAAGATTCAAATGATGCAAATGTGGTACACACTTTTGAAGATTTAAAGCATTCCATATTTTCTCTTGTTTTGAGTTATACCACTTATATTATTTGGTTCTTGTTTTTATTACATTTTATTATTCGTTAAGATTAGATTGAGGAATTTAGAAAAGAGCTTTAAGGAACAGTTTGGGGAACCTACCTTCAAACTTGAGACAATTTCGGCTCGTTTGTTACATGATAGCAATGTATCATTGGATACTATTATTATTGGTGTTATTTGTTTTTTTTTTTGTTAAAAAAAGCATTTGATAAGATTTACTGGTTATGTCACTTCAAATGTTGTGTTGTTATTGGTTATATTAGAATGGGATGAATGGGAAGAAATGGTTTAAAGGGAGAGATCTTGAGTCCTTTCATGGTGTTTTGCTGAAATTTGTATATTAGCTGTTTTATCATAAAATATTTATAATTATTTTGATTTGTCATTAGTAGTCATCTCTTTTCATTGGTACTTGATAGTCTTGAGGGTCGAGTCTTAGTCCTTTCTGAACGCTATCATTGATCCATTTTCTATCAACAACTCTAACTGTTGAAACAGAACCATTCACATCATGCTTTGCGTTGAGAGCTAATTTTTTTCTAACATCTTTCAGCTTAGAATATGTATCATCATCTTCAACACTAGTGACAACGATAAGATTCGAATCTAGAACGTCTTGTACTAGCCTTGCACCAAAAGCCTCCAGTTTAAGCTTCGCACTTCTATACTCAACATTCAATGTGTCTTCAGTACCAACGATAAACACCTTCAATCCACCGAAGAGTTCTATTTCATCTTTCAAGACCCCAATGATCTCCAAACCTTCATCAATTTTGGCCTTTTCAAGGAGCCTAGTCAAATTTTCAACCGTTACTATGTTTGTGTAACTGACGCCAACATCATCAACTCTTGTTCTAGCTGTTTCTTCCAGCTTTTTTGAGACTAGCAAACAATGCTTTGGTTCAACGTGTACAATTTTCTGGGCATATAAACAATCGAAGAGCCATGAAGACCTGATAACATCATACCCAACATTGTGAAGTTGTTTCGCTTCTATTGTAATCTTATCACTTATTACTCTCAAATTTTCAACTTTTGGAACACTCAGCTGGTTCTTGATCACTGAAGAGCCATTTTTATTGATGATGGTTGTGAGCTCATCAATTGTAATTCTTTCTTTATTATGGTAGCAATCACTCAAAATCTTGAACGACAAGTCCTTAAATACATCGGACACAAATGACACATCATTTCTGTTCCACTCCTCTTCATCCCTCTCCTCCCTTTTTCTCTTAATTGCTAATCTTTTTCTCTTAGATAATAGTTTATGGTCTTTGGAGTCCGTGACTTTCCCTGATTTTCTAATACCAGCATACTCATCTAGTGAAATGGCAGTTTTCCAATCCTTATCTTCTCTGATTTTTCTGCTGAAAGCATTGTATAAAGTAGTACCAGTTCTATACTTTCCAGAGTCCGATTTTACGATAGATCTAGCTCTTACCTCAATAACAAAAGAATCTCTTGGGTCAATCCACTCAGGTGGCAGTCTAGACCCAAACTCAAGAACTGAGGAAGGTGGTGCTTCAATCGCAGTGTTTTTCCATTTCCCCTTTGTTAACTCATCTATTTTCCTGTAATCTGATCTATCAAACCCATTAGCCACACGACCAAAAGACCAAAAGTGCGGTTCTTGATGGTCTTCAGTGTCTTCATCGACGACCCTCAATCCAACATAATACATATCTTTCTTTGATTTCTCACGCCCAATCACCAACAAATCAACATTTTCACCAAATTCCTCAAGATACTCAGGTTTGATCTTCAACCAGAAGTCATTTCTTTTATCAATGTAGTATTTTGAATCTGTCTTTTTCAGAATAATCCCTTCTGAGCCCTTTTCGATGGCTTCATTTAAGGCATTTTTAATGGAATCAACAGTGTTTGCTCTTTGGAACCTCAAAATCTCAACATATTCAGGTGCTGGCTCCAAGATCTTATTCAAAAACTGCTTCCTCTCCAACAAAGGTCTTGAGGTCAAGGGATGTCCGTTCAAGTAAAGAATATCAAAAATCATAAAAAGTGGTCTTGCAGAATTCTGATCTTCAGAAATACCATTGAGTCTCTCCAATTCTTGTATAGCACTGCCTTTTAGGATTCCAAAAGGTAAAATTGTATTCCTCACAGGATCATAAGTCACCATTTCTCCATCCAAAACACAAGAAACAACATTGTCCGGAAACTTAATATGGCGTGCAATACAACCATCCTGTGTATGTTTACCATATAGATAAGTGTAATCGGTAGCTCTTCGACTCCAGAAATGGATCACTTCACCACGATTCTCATAATGAACTTGAATTCTTTCACCATCCATTTTCTCTTCAACGAAGAAATCTCCTCCGAGAAGCTCAATTATTTGATCATATGTTTTGATTGGCTTCTTAGCGAGTTGTGGTGCAAACGGTTTACCCAAATTGATTGAAAGTTCATTATTTTTGAGTCTGATATTTGGGTCATAAAGCTTATAAGCAACAGTTTTCAAGCTTGTAACAACACTGAGATAATCAACTGCATCAGGGTGCCATTCGTATAGGATTCTATTCTCCATGTTTCTAACAACGTTTTTCTTCAATAGAATATCGAAGAAATACTGTAACTCAATAAAGGACATCTTTTCAAGAACGGTCTTGATAACTGTAGTCAAGTCCTCTCTCTTGGATTCATAGTCGGCAAGCTTATCAAGCATATCATTCACATCAGAGATAGATAGAGTACCACCTTTTATATCTGTTTGTCTCTTCTTGATTGTTTCCACACAAACAGTGGACATTCTTTGTCCTTGGTTCCCACGTTGTTGCTTCCACTTCATGATATGTTCAGCATCTTTGGAGTTTTTGGGTATCTTCAATATGTCTAGTAGGACCCTTCCGACAGTGTTGTCCTTAGCATTATATATTCTGGAAGTGTCCTTATGGGGAAGGATCAAGATCAAAGCAGGATATATGTTGGGACCTACAACGCTTCTCCATTCACTGAAGAAGTTGTCAATGACTTGAATTTTGGCCTCGTTGATGTTTCTCCCCCTTTTAAACTGTTTACTCCTGTAGAACTCCTCCAGTTTGTCTAACAATTTCTCGCATAGCCATTTGAAAGAGGGCAAGGGTCCACCAAAGTTGGCTGGTGCCTGTGCTTCGTTGATGGTTGTGTCAACATAACTGGAAAGGGCCCAGTGATTTTTGTACTCCTTTTTAACAGTTGGCTCCGATGGGTACTCTGAGTGCGAAGCTGCATGTGCCTGTGACATTTTGTAGGAGAACTACCGGCATTAGCTTGTGCTGTTCTAGTTTTGCCTGGTGTTTTCAGCTTGTCACCGCATTGTTTTAAATTCTCGCATTTTCTAACTTATCAACAGAAGCAAAAACTGAATGAGAGAGAACAACTTTACTTACGTATTCATAAATCAAGTGTTTCTTACTACGTACGTTTGTGGAAGAAAACGTTTTAAGTGGATGGATATTTACAATGTTTATTATATCTTCACTTTCTCTATTATGTTTCCCAATGCATCGACTTCTGGCTCACTCTCTTGTTCCACTTCTTTCTCCTCTTCTTCAGAATAATGAGTAACTTCTTCTGCTTCTGCTTCCTCTTCTTCTTCACCACTTTCATCCTCTGTTTCAGAATCACTCGTAGGAGGGAGATCACGACGGTTTGTATTACCCTGCATCCAAATATCCTCATCCACGCCGTGCTCTTTTCTTTGTCTGACCTCCTCCTGTAGTTTCTCCATCCATTCACCTTGAACCCTCTCTATTGACTCTGAGTCTGTGCATTGTTGATAGAGCTCCAATAACTCCTTATTTATATCCAAGAATGCAGGACCCCATGAGAAGTTATCTAGTAGATCAGCAGCCCAATCCGTGTGGCCAACAATAGCAAAACAAGCTGCTAAGGCTTCAACACAATTCAACTTCCATGGTCTACCATAGTTGACTTGATTAGCTGCGACCAGGTAAGGTAGCAGTCTTTCATGCTTCCCACCAATCTTGTTGAACGGTACTTCATCCAATCTAGCCCATGAACATTCGACAACAGCTGCACCATTGGTCTCTACGATTTCTCTATCATTTGGGCAAACAACACCTTTCCCATTTGGTGAGACAACAACACCTTGAAATTTTTGACCAACCCTCAAACTTTTGATCAAGCCCAATCTTTCTAGCTTCTTACCACTACAACGTTTTGGATCACAGTGATCAAAGTCCTGATCCCTGTTAGTATTATTTTTTAAATGAATAGTTGTTCCCTCATGAGAGATATGGACTCACCCACATCGCCAGCTTTGTATGGAATGCTTGCTGAGACGAGTGATGTCTCGACTCCATGTTTCTCTTGTGTTTGCCCGTTGCGGGTCTCGTTCTTGCTGGACGCTCATCAGAGCCCTTGTTTTTGCCCTTAGCCATTGGTGGTGATAGTGTTTTCAACGATGAGATGATGCTCTTTAGGCTTCAAATTGTCTATTCGTTTTCAGAAATTTTTCATTTCGTTTTCAGTTTTTGCGCAAAGCGAATACACGTTTCCATATTCGGAATTTTTGTGCAAATTGGCGAAATCCCCATTTTTCGAACTGATAAGGATAATCGATTTAACTATATTCAAGAGAGTGCCCAATAATGGTTCATATTAGGTAGAGCCACCAATCATTCAGTCAGAGTAGCTGATTTATACAATATACAATTATACTCCCAAGGAGTATTGGTGCTACTCCCCCAACATATAACCAATGCTGAAGGTAATAATGTACATCTATCCGTAATAGGAATAAGACTCCAGACATGTGTAGATAACGATTATTATTAGTAGTAGGCGATCTACAGTTTAATGTTATCCTCAAACTCACTCGCCTATCGGCTCACGATCAGCTATCACATCCGTGTTACTTCCAGGTGGCTGTGTGGAAAAGGGTTCTCCAATCTCCAGTAGAGTTCCATTGTTATCTATTCTCTAATGGCCGTTATATTTCGACTAGATTGGTCGATCTAGCTAGCTAGTTCTCTTAGACCCCATCTAATTACACCTCTATGGTCTACTTTTAAGGTGTGCTTACATCGAGTGCTCTTCTGATTTGTGTCATATAACAAGCACTTTTCAAATTCTCTTGTCAAGAATGGCAGCAAGTCAAGACTTGACAAGACTTGACAAGACAAGATAGAATCACTCCATTGTGGTCAGTGATTCTTGAGAGTCCAAGAAATTTGAAAGGTGATTGGATTGGATCAGTCTTGACTCCTCTATATGCGTTACATATACCATTTCTCCAGCTGAGAGTTTTTAAGTATGGACCAGCTGTATTTTTTAAGGAATGCAGATTAATGGTAATCTAGGAAGATCTTCTTCCATCTCTTCTTTTTTTACCTCTTTTGTATAAAATTTCAAGAAAATTCTCCTTATCAACCACAACAGCGTTACATAATCGAACACGCTGACAGAACTGTGCATTATCTCTGGGTGCTAATGATTGGATATCGTTATACAGTCATCAAAGGCATTTGAAACAAAGGTAATTTGAGATGCCGGAACAACCACTTATATATAGCTTATAAATACCCTCCAACTTTCTCTTTTCACCACTGCGAAACTTCAACATAGGTCCATTATACTCAGTAACACAGACACAAATTCAAGGCCGACATGAGTTCCACACTAAAGGAGCAGACTGCAACACTTGATCCAGCAGATATGGCATATATTGCCTGTGCCACCATTGGAATCCTAGTCATCACACCAGGGATTGCTTTGTTCTATGGTACAAAGAAAACCTATCTTGCACTAGCGATTCAGTCATACCTTATAACAACGCTGATATTCATCCAATGGTACCTCTTTGGATTTTCCTTTGCTTCCTCGACCACATCTACTAGTGTAATGATGGGTGATTTCCAGTTAGCAGGTTTAAGAAATATTGGTGCTGGACCTTTAGCTGCAGGAGGTACCATTCCAGCAATCGAATCTTTTGTGTTTTCAGGATTCTTCCCTGTTTGTACCGTTGCCATTTTCATCTCCAGTGTTCAAAGAGCCAGAATGATTCCATCTTTAGTTCTTGGATTTGTTTGGTGTACGATTGTTTACTGCCCACAAGCCTACTGGACATGGGGTGCAAACGGTTGGCTACTTAAACTCGGTGGATTAGATCTTGCTGGTGGTGGCCCTGTTCATGTCTCAAGTGGTGTTGCTGCTTTGGCATATGCTTTATTCATTGGTAAGAGAAAAGAATGGAAAGAAGGATCCAAATCCCCAGAGAATATCCCTTATAATCCAATTTTGAACTTCTTGGGTTGTCTGCTGATCTACTTCCCATGGTTGTTCTTTAACTCCGGTACCCCAACCACAATCCAAGGTCCTAGAACTTTATACATCTTAGCCAACACTCAATTGGCTGCTTCTTTTGCTATGCCATCGTTTGTTTTTGTGGACTATGCATTCAAGAAAAAATGGTCCATTCAAGCTTGTTGCGAAGGTATCATTGTTGGTCTAGTCTTTGTCACACCAGCTTGTGGGTTCTTGGAGCCTTGGGCCATTGCCATTGGTGCCATTGTCACTGGTGTTGTCTGCCGTTTAACCTATGATATCAATAACTGGATTGGTATCGATGATGCTGTTCATAGTTTCAACATACATGCTATTGGAGGAATTATGGGGTCTATCCTTGTTGGTGTTTTCGCCTCACCAACAATTGCCTCCTATGACGGAATTACTGACATCAAAGGTGGTTGGATATTTCATCACTGGAAGCAAATGGGTTACCAATTAGCAGGTACCTGTTCGATTATTGCGTGGACTTTTATCATCACTTATGCTTTGTGTTTCATCATCAACAAAATTCCAGGCTTGAAGCTAAGGCTCACGGAGGAGGAAGAAGAGATGGGCTGGGATAAAGCAGAAGTGTATGAGCTACAGTTCGACGAGGAAAGTAGCGACTTCATTGACGGTTTGGGGTTAACAGCCGGTAAGGTTGAATATCTACAAGGAAATGAAGGGAAAGTCGAATCGTCATCTGTTTCCTATGAGATGGGCGATCTGAAAAGGGCCTCCAACAACAGCTAGTTAAGTGTGTATCCAACGTTTAATATGTCTTTTTAGTTCTTCTTTTATCAACGATAAAGTAGTGGTTATTATTGTATTGTAGAGAGCGTTCGGGTACTATTTTTGTACGGGATGTGTGTCCCGTACCCACCGCTCTTCTATCAAAAGGCACAGCGATTTTACAAATCCAATAAACCTGAACAGAGCGCATTGTCTGAGCTCGAGCAGCCCCACAACCAGCTATTCCCTACTAGTCTTCTCTCTCTTTTAAGAACCCACTGGATCCGCATTTCATCTTCCAGCTGACCCCAATTCACATCAGAGAATCCGCCCCCTCTCTACGACTCTTCCACAACGAACAGAACTGGCTGCTGTTACCTGGTGACTTGACACCACTAACGAAAGATCAAGTCTCTCAACCAACCCATCAATGCCTTCACACCTGCCGTTGCTCCTGAACCCATTATTCAACGCTCTCTTCAACAACCCGGAACCTTCAAAATCAGATCTCAAGGATCTCTATACCAAATTGGATAACAGCTGGGAGGATGGCACGATAATACTGGTTCCTCCATTACATGTGCTCTTGAATTACAAAGACAAGGAAACAGACCTGCCCTACTATGACTTGTGCTATTCCGAAGACTTCTTGAACGAGCACATCGTCACAACAAAGGAACTCAGTAATGCTAAACTTTTTACAACACTCAGCAACAAGGAGGTACTGATAAAGAAAGACATACTTTTTACAGGCAAAGGTTTCAAGAAATCTCTAAGACTGAAAGTTCTGAAATATGACTATTTCCAAAGCTTCAGTGATTATTTCGATAAAGGGAGAAAATTCCTGTTAATGTACATCGAGGGACCTCTTTATGGTACTCCTGTTGAATCGAGAGTATTTGAACTGGTCACTCCGTCAAATAACAAATCACAGACTATTGTTCTTCAAGACCTTCAATTTCAAGACAGTACCGAAAAACATTTTGACTCTCCTGCCCCTTCTTCTATAACTGATTCAGATCAAGAACAATTCGAACAAATTATAAGGACATTCCCATTGATTGCAAAGAGCGTTGGCGAGAAATATGAAAACCTGTTTAGAAACTTCAGTGTCCGTGACGTGACTGATACTGATTCCTTGATTCAAGTCTTCACTCAAGTGAATAACCTATCATCACATATCTTTGAAACTCTGACTCCAGACTTAGTTGATCTTATATTTCAGCAGTTCCCGAACCTTGATCTGAACAAATGTATCTATCACTACGTTGAAATGAATTTATACGATAAAATATGGAATGCGTTATGCTTGATAAAAGGCGACTTTTTGATCTCTTCATATCCCGAACTAGAACACTTAAGTTTGAATCAAGTCTCATTGCCTGGAAATATCAAGACTGATATTGCCTTTCAATCGGTACTTGAGAAGCATATCGACAAGGCCATTACAGTTTTCAAAGGGCTAACCCTTACAACTGATGCAAACTCTAAGATTGAAGTCTTAGTATCCACTATTTCCATCCTATCAAACATTCCAGACGTTACAGTTGATGCAGATACTCTTGTTGGATTGTTGCTGATGGTTGTTGTTCATTCTTCTATCCCTGATCTTGAAAGTCATCTGTTCTACGTTCAGAATTTTTCCTTTCAGAATGTTGATCTCGGTCTAATTGGTTACTCTTTATCAACATTGGAAGCTCTGATATTCTTTTTCAAGAACGAGGAGAATCTTGAAACGTTAAAGAGACATTCTCATTCAAACAAAACAATTTTCTCGTACATTGATACTAAAGAACTATTGAAGTTAAAGAAGCTCGCTGATTCTTATAACAGTGACTCTGAATCAAGCTTCAAAAGCCGCACCTTGAATGGTGAATCTGTTTTAATGATGGCTATTCAATCAAATGATTATGACACTTGGAAGTTGTTAATTGACTACGAAGAAATATTCCCTTTAGAAGACATTTTATTTGACAAAACCATAAATGATGCCCATCTATTCAATACTGCTCTAAATTCTGAGAACTTTGAAATCATTGATGATTTAACTGATATTTTGCTGTCATCGTGCACATTGCAAGAGCTCAAGGCGTATCTCAATACCCCCGATAAGCAAAAGAGAACAATTGGTCACTATTTATTTCATTACAAAGACCTCATACCCAAGTTAGGTTTATTTATTGATTGGAGATCGAAAGATATGAATGGCCAGACTCCTCTTTTTGCTATTTGCAGAAGTTATGATAGTCCCAACTATAAAGAATTGATTGAAGTTGTCTTTGAAGTTGTTGATAAATGGTACACTTTTAATAATGCTGAGTTTGACTATGCAGACCACACTGATAATAGAGGAAATACATTGTTGCACATTTTGAACTCAAATATTCAACTGCTTTTAAGATACAATAAGGTCAATGTGAATGAGTCCAATGAAAGATCATACACTCCTCTAATGATTTATGCAAAGTATAATAGATTGGAGAATATCGAGCAAATTCTTAGCGTTCAAAGTCTGGACATCGAGAAGTACGATAAGAATTACTTTTCCTGCTTGGATCAATGCAAGAATACCGCTGTCTCCAACTTGATCAACACGTTTTACCTGAATCAAAGGATATACGAATTCAACGGCCGTCAGGTTGGGATTGTTAAAGTTAAGCTTGATAATAATAATTGGAGGTTGGTTATCAGGGGAAAATATCAAAACGGTCAAATGTTTGAAGTCCTTCATAGTTTCGCTGATTTCAAAACATTAGTTGAAATAGTAAAGATCGAGCTTCCAAATAGTTTCCTCCCATTGGAGTATATCCTCAAAAAGTTTGATTTGGCTTTGAACATTGTTGGTTTCAATAAACTGAAGTTGAATAAGATTGTTGAACAAATGAATTTAATCCTTCAGGCCTTTTTGATTGACAAATCCTTTGATAACAATGATGAGATGTGGCAATTTTTAAAGAATCCTGAAGTCAATGATTTAAAGGAGATTCAAAATGCCAAAATAAAATCATTAAATTACAAAAAGTCCTTGTTACATCCCACAGCAAATGATAGTGCGCAAAATGAGAATGGATTTTCTAACGGTGTTTTGTTCCTACAGCCTGAAGAGATCAGTGAGATCAACTTTTTTTTGAAGTTTTCTATCAAAGAAATCAGCAAATTAAGGCATTATTATCACATGTTGTTCAAAGTGGTGAATTTCCAATCACTTAAGTCTAGAGAACTGAATGAAGCCTATGAACTGGTCTCTCAGGAACAAAATATTAGTTTCATAGAATTAAAGTTTTTGGCTAGGTGTTTCTATGATTTGACAAAAGAATTCAAGTTTGACTCGGATCTTTGTGAGAATATTCTATTTTTATCAAACTCAGCAGATGAGTTCATTTCTAAAATTAATGATCTTCTGAATAAGAAGATATTCAGATGGTGGAAGCTTTATGGTGAGTTAATAGAACTCAACAACAACTACAAGAAATTTAAGTATGTTGAACTGAAAAAATCAAATAAGCATGACGAGATTGAGGTTGAAGGTTTGGTTGACCTTAACGAGGAAAGTTTCCAAAACCTAACCTCAAGCACAAGTTTCCTTAACACCAAAGATTCAACTCCAAAATCTGTTAAGAAGCAACAACCAGGCTTCTTTTCCAGTTTCATTGAATCTAAAAGACAGAAATTCGAGGCTAGATTGCTGCACGGCATTAAAGATGTTAAACAAAGCTTGTATGAGTTGAACAAAGATATCAAGTTCAACCACGAGACAATTGCGATGGAAATGAATAATTTGTTGGGTTTCAAAACCGAGTTTCTGAAGATTACATTAGATAGATACGTTAAGAAAGAGATAAAGGATTTGAGATTCAAAAATATTATGTTACAAAGGAATTTAGACGATTTACGAGCTTTGAAACGACTCGGTTAGGCAAATAGATATTTATTGATCAGTAAGAGGAACTAACAATTTTACCCTGTAGCTATGAAACTAAGTACGTCTGGATTCTGAAAAACTATTGACTTCCAGCATTGTTTCCATTGTTATTGCTGTTATTGTTGTTTCTGTTACCACCCAAGAACTGACTTGCCATGTTTTGCAAAGCTGGGTTGTTCATCATGCTAGCTAAATCTGGAGAACCACCAGCACCGGCACCACCTAAACCAAACTGCTGGGCCATTTGTTGGATAGCTGGATTACTCATTATGTTATTTAGAGCATCTGGATTAGACATCAAACTACTAGCATACTCCATCAACTGCGGATTATTCAACATTTCCGCAAAGTTTGGAGCACCACCAGCACCACCACCCAACATGGAGGCTAAGTTGGACAAATCTGGCAAACCACCAGCGCCAGCACCGGCACCGGCACCAGTTGAACGTGTAGAACCTGTTTCAGCAGATTCTGAGGATTCAGTGGCTGATAAGCCTAACTGCTCTTCGACTCTCTTTTTAGCAGTTTCGTAACCTTTAGTCATCGCATCTGATGGCTTGTCACCTTCTGCTTCTAAACCTTTCTTATAAGCATCCAATGATTCTTTTGGTTTATTCAAGGCAAAGTAAGCTAGACCTAATCTTGAGTAAGCTTTAGAGTACTTTGGGTTGGCTGCAATAGCAGCTTTGGCATCTTCAATTGCATTTTCATGTTTTCTCAAAGAAGAATAAGCTGCAGCTCTATTTGATAAGTAGACGGCTGAAGATGGAACTAAAGCAATGGCCTCGGTATATTTAGAGACTGCATTTTCAAAGTCTCTAGCAGCCATGAATTTGTTACCTTCAAGTTTCAAAGCATCAGCCTTCTTGACTATTTCTTCATCAGCTTCATCAATATGCACAGGAACATCTTGGGAATCAGCTGGTGTTGGTGTAGTGGAGGAAGATTTACCAGATTTGAAAGCATCTAGGATTTCAACAAGGTTTTTACCTTCGTAAGCAGAGAGAGCGGTAGAATCCTCGTCTTTGTTAACAGCGAAGGCATCAGCTAAACAATCAATGGCAACATCAATGGAATCAAGATACTCTTCAGGAACTTGGTTTTCCTTGACGCTGTTCTTTAGGAAATTTATGATCAAAAGGGTGGCTTCTTTGTTAGACATTTTGGAGATAGGAAGTAGTTATAGATTAAAAATGTTGGTACAAGGCAGAAAAACCAAATTCCAGAGTCACTTTTCTGATGCAAAAGACACTCTTTCAATGCAAAATATGGGTTTTCCAACCTTTCCTTCCATTTGATTCCATCAAGAAAAACTGAATAATGGGAAAAAAAGTAAGTGATGACAGATAAGTTACGTCAGCAAAGTCAAGGTCAAGCTTTCCAGCAGATTCTCCCAACAAAATCTGTTCCTCGTGGCCCAATGGTCACGGCGTCTGGCTACGATTTAAGTAGTTACTTCTGAAACCAGAAGATTCCAGGTTCGACTCCTGGCGGGGAAGATTTTAATTTTTTGCTGCGGAAATAGCATTTCTATATTTCTACGAATGGTCAGGCGAAAGAAGCCCTAGTTAATGAAGAATAAAGCCTGGAATAGCTAACGTACTTCCACTAGAGAGGTCGCAGCTTAGTTTTTTCATTAGGGCAAGATTCGGATTACATAATGCCTGTGTAGGCAACAGTGAGTGTTGACAGACGGTTCATGACTGAACCCTAATAGAATCGAAGATATAGGCCTACGAATAAGTGGTCATACACTCTTTCCTTGATAATTAAACGTTTAAGAGTCAAAAATTTAATATAACAGTGTATGTAAAATCAATATCAATATAAAATGGGTTGAAGTCATTCCAATCAAGTGTAGTGTCTAGCCTATAAATCAATCATTGTCTATTTCTTTTCGATCAAAGCTTGAACTTTATCCTCTAATGCCTTGATTCTTTCATCTTTCTCTAAGTTAGCAGCTTCTAATCTAGCCACAACCCCTTCAAAGTGTTCAACAACCGAAGCTAACTTTTCGATGGAGCCTTTCAAAGTCAAGGTCTTACCAGATGGGGTAGGGTCAGTAGAAACTTTAGAAGAAGCTGTTGTTGCTTCTTTGACCTCTGGCTTTGATTCTTCCTTACTTGTTTCAGTTTTAACATCAGCTTTGGATGTTTCCGCTTTTGGTGATTCAACATTTTTTGGTTCATCAGCGCGTACATCTTTTGATTCACCTTTAAGTTCATCACTAGAACCAGCTTTTAGTTCAGCATTCTCTTTATTAGTTTCATTTTTTGGTTCAGCTTTATGTTCAGTTTTAGGTTCAGTTTTTAACTCCGTGTTATCTTCTTTGATAGAAACTTTCACAGGTGAGGACGGAGATTCTTTTGGAGTTTCTACATGAATTGATTTTTTAACTTCATCATCTTCATCATCCCAATTGCTTTCTTCTTTCTGTTCTTTTTCAACATCAAGCTCAGCAGCTTTGTGCAACAAAGAGTTGACTTCATCTTTCTGTAATAAATCATCAACTTTGGATTTTGGTGGTGTTAAACGAGATGGTGGGGTCGACGCTTTTGGCGCCAATTCAGCTGGTACATTCTCTAATTTTGTAGGCTCTTTGGATTCTCTAGAGTCTGGGACACTTTCCGGTGATGAAGGTTCCCGTTTTTGAGGTGATGAATTAGCAGTACTTGGTCTGAATTCAACACTTTTTGAAGGATCATATAAGGACTCCAATGTAAACAAGATTGGACCATCGACTGTCTTACCTCCAAACCATTCTTCTGCAGTTAAAGCTGGCTTACCAGATGGAGCATCTGGGTAAATGTCATCCTGGAAAACTTCAGACTTTCTTGGAACGACGAATGAGATTGGTTCAATGATGGAATCACGAACGGTTTTGTAAGCTTTAACAACTTCGTTTTCACTTACATTGACTGCTCTTTTTGGAGCTACAGCCAACCCTCTTTGTGGATCAGTTGATTGAAATTCTGAAAGTGGGAACAACTCATCATCTTGGAATTCAAAATAACGGATGTTACCATCACCTTTCCCACCAACGTATAGAATTTTGTTTGAGTCATCATAGAATGGTATCAAGATACCTGCAGATGCGTCAACTGTGTAGAAACCACCAATTGGACCACCTCCGATGTTAGTTGAGTCCCAAATACCCAGTTGTCTGTCGGATAGACGCGAAAAGCCGGTAGTACCAATGCGGTCAGAATTACCTAGCCAAACTACTCTAGAAGATTTAGCACCTGTATGACCCGCTCCCTCGCTAACGATTTCATTTGATCTAATATCCCAAACGCGTAATTTACGATCACGAGAGGTCGTGGCCAATAAATTACCATTGTAATTGAAGGAAAATGAGGTGACTAGGTCTTTATGAGTCAAAGTGATTTTATCCTTTCCATTTTCAATATCCCATAGCTTAACAGTATAATCCAGGGAGGATGATGCAGCAACATTTTCAGCTGTTGGATGAAATTGAACATGTCCAACTTTTCTCTTGTGTCCACTGTATAGTGCAACCGGAGAGATATCTTTGATGTCACCGTTATCATCAGTGTAATTGTGGAAAGAGTAGTCGTCTGGAATTTTCCAAACACCAAGCTTTGTATCATCAGAACCTGAGATTATAATGTTGTCGTTGAACGGATTGAAATCAGTATCTAAAACAGTGGCAGTATGTCCTCTGAACAGCGGAACCTGGTCTGGAGCTTTTCCAACCTCGTTAACTGGGATAACGGCAAAAGCTCCACCACCTGAAGAGTTCCAGTTGACAGAAATATATTTACCATTTGCCTTTTCAATAGTTAGTAAACCGTATCTTGATTGAACTGGAGCAATTTAGACATACTTTAACTAAATTTGAATCCCAAGCATTAGTACTAATTTTGATGTTATCATAACTGAGCTCTCTTTTGGCCTGGTGACCATAAACATGACGGTATTTTGAGGCACGGACAAATCTTCCACTATGTTAAGAGTTAGTTTCAAGTTCTTGATGATGACTTCGTGTTCCTTTAGTCTTCTCATTATGTGGGATGTTGTTTACATATCAAAACACATTGGTAAAAAATGAGGACATACCTCATTCTGTCTCAAACTCTTTCGAAAAAAAAAAAAGGTGGTTATGCTACTCTCTGTACTTGCTGATCTATTTCGATGGTATCGTCTGCAAGAGATTGTGTCTTCTGTGTTCTCTTTCAGGTAGCTTCTTGGAGTTGGGAAGGGTCAATTTTTCGTTTTTCGAGGTTTCAGTATGACACCAGCTATTTCGACCGCACCGGAAAACTCTGTCAGTTATATCGCAGGAGATCAGAAGTCAATTAATGAGCCACGCACATATGGAGAACTCGTCTGGGATCTCTGAAGCAAGTGGTAAAATCAGTGACACGAGGATTCTCTTTAAATTCCGCTTTTATCTGCGATTTTGAAACTGGAGTATCGTACTAGAAATAAAAACTCGAGGCATATATCCACTAAACGGACCAAAATTATGTCTTTTTACCCCCAACATATCTGAGACTCTGTAGTGGGAAGATTTATCTCAAAGCCCCAAGGCATCCCCTGTACAAGTAGTGCCAATGATTGGATTCCACCATTTGTGCCACTATAAAGAGTGAAACACCAGGGCTCATACCAGCGCGCGATCTTTTTTTCTGTATGAGATGAACGCCAAACGCAAAAAATTTAAGTGAAAGGCAACTGGCGAATCGACAACAAAGCGCTGTTCCCAAAGTCCCATTGGTAAGAGTTGCTCACCGTGTCGCTTACTGAGTCGTTCTCATTGGCTGTGTGTTTATTTTTTGCTTTGTTCCCCCCTTCTTATCCTTTTTTCTACCGTCTCTTGTTTACAGATATTCATTCTGTACCATCTATCACCATCATTTTACACATATTGCAATAATAGGCCGCTCAGATGTCTACGACGCCCACTGAGCAGATAGACATCGATTTTCAGGCGCTCTCTAAACTGATAAAGAAGTCACATGAAAACTTGACTGATGCTGAGCTACAACAAGAGGCACTTCAAAGGTCCATCAATTATATCCTGGACCACAAAAAAGATGAGCATATGTTCTGTAACAGAATGATATACCCAGCTGCCGTCCACTTGCTAATATTGTTCTCCTTTGGAGACAGTGAGCCGCTACATTGGTATAAGGAAGCCGTTGCCGAAAGTCTGAACTGCTGTACTAAATGTATGTCTCTATTTCAACGAGGTCGAGTTAAACTTAAGACGAAGTTTATGGTTGATAGAGGGGTCGATTATAGTAGCGTTGAACAATTTTCGAATGTTATTCTTACTTGGGAAGCTGAAAGACTTGGGGAAAGGCTTCAAGTCTTTGCTGAAAAGTATAATGAAGATAAAGCCGAGAATGCTGCGACTCACATGCCTCAAGAGCTCATATATGGGGTAGCTGAATGTTTATATGCTCCAGGGATGCTTCGATTGGACAATGTCCTTAAAACACTTTTCGAAAGTATATTCCACTCGCTACTCATCATTGAGCATCCTTTTGTTAGTAAAACTACTGTTCTTTCGCCGGGGTTAATATACCTATTGTTTGAGGGAGATGATACGCTGAGAAGGTGCTCTTTCAACTTATTGGAAGGTCTATACAACGAGGAGAATTTGATAACTGAAGCAAAAGTTCTTCCTGAGATTCTCGAAGAGTTTGAGTTTCATCTAATCTCAATTCAGAATCATAAAACATTCTCTTCCCAGAAGTGTGAGAGCTTTTATAGAAATATGCTACCAGTATTGAGGCTTTACGATGCTGAAGCTCTTTTGCAAAAGTTCGATGAGCCCACTGATCTTCCCATTGTTGCTAAAACCAAGGACTTTGAAGTCAAACCTTTATTGAAATTATTGCAGCATCATATCATGGCTTATCTAAACGAGCCTCTTTCATATATATTGAGGTTCTTCACTTCTGTCTTGCAAAAAATAGGTGCTAAATACTGGACCTCAATTGCGCCGTTCACTTTTCAAAATACATTAGAGACTATTACTGGAAGTCCTTACTATCTAAAGAACCTAGTGTTGCTACAAAATATTGTTTCTGTTCGAGGCGAGCTGAATCCCAGCGCGAGGTTAAATGACATGTTTTCCTGGATTCAACCAATGCTATCAACACTGGATAGTTCTAAACAACAGCAAGCATGTAACAGACTGGCTTTATATTTTATTACTCAAGTTGAAAGCCAAAATAGCATTCCGTTACCTAACAAGGCTGAAATGTTCAAAATTGGATGTCATATGGTATCAACTGCCTTAAGCATCCCAAGTGTCCTTTATAGCCCCTCTTTCAGAACCGATATATTATCAAGAAGTGATGCAAGGGTAGTAGTTACTACTAAGTTGGTGAGGTTTATGGATTACGCCACTTCCATTGCCATCTTTTACCCAGAGCATGAACGTACCAAGAACAGTGAAATCTCAAAATGTGCTATCAATGTAATTGCTAAAGCACTTCGATTTGATGTTCTGAATTTTGCACAAGGAAGTTATGATGTTCTTAATGGTACGCCCAACTCAACTTTGAAGTTTTCATCTGATTTATTTCGCTTGATTTTAAAGCAAAATTTTGCTGTTCAGAAGGAACTAGCTTTCAAGCTGCTATGTGCTTTGGAAAATGTTTCAAGTGTTATTCCTTTGGAAAGTGTTCATAAATCGGATGTTGCCGAATTTTTAGGTTATTTGAGACAATTCTTTGTTAGATTTAGTGACATAGATAGTAAAAATATCAAAATGATCTTGTCAGACGCAAGAAGTATGAAAGGTTATTGGGCATGTGTCTTCTCCTCTGACGAGAACGTTTACCAATCTGCTGTTGATATCCTATACGAGACCTTTGATGCTGAAGGTAGACTAGAAGGTGTCCATTCATTACTAGAGAATAATATTGAATCTTGTATGACTGCTATCAATGAAAATTTAACCAATCTAATATTCTTGAAATCTTATTATCCATGTCCCAGAGGTGTTCTTGTGTTAAGTGATGTCGTTCAAGCCTTGAACAGTCCCGTGAATGGTCTCTTTGGCTATAGTGCTAAGTTTACCGCTGAAATTAAAGACGCCGTCGCCATGTTCTGGAACAGATGTTGGTCTTTCCTTGATTTGATCTACGTCGAAACTATCAAGTGGGCTACTAAACATGAGTATTTGATCGAGTTCACTAGAGACACTCTAGACCTATCACACTTACTACTTGATTGTTTCAAGAACATCAAAGACTTGCAAGGTGACAACAAAAAGCCTTTTGCTGAAATTACTAATACTTTTCCGCATATGCTTTCATGGTTAAGGTTGAATGATGCTGGTCTATTGGCCTCCTGTGTAAAATTGATTTCCAGAACCATCGACCTGGCTATGGATCTAGAGATTGAGTTTGATAAAAGGGCAATCGAACTTATCGCTAAATACGGTTCAAGAGCTAAGAAGTTTAATAGTAAGTTGACACCTCAACAATCATTGGAGATAATCAATAGAGCTAAGATTTTTGATAAAGACCTTGTTGAAACCGTCATACTAGAATCTGAGGCGTACAGGAAGGCTAGACAAGGGGCTAGCGTGAGCACACCTAGTACTGCTGAACCTTCACCAGGACCTAGGGATGATATTGATAACGATGAAGTTACAATCGTTGCTGAAAGACATCCTAAGATTCAAAGAACCTTGCTGGATAGAAAGTTTGGAAGTTTGACAAGAATTCCACCATCTGCACCGGCTTCGAAAAAGCTAAAAGAAAAGTCTGCTCGTGATATTGCTCGTGAGGAACTGATCTCTAAGAGAAATAGAGTAGTGCATCCTCCTGGAACAGCTGGTTTTAATCAACGTAAGAGAACGCCACGATCTCATGATGATAGTTCTTCTGATGACGATGATAATGATGACGACAAAGACGATGTTCACTCCTTATTTAATATCCCAAAGGCTAACACTGGTATTCAAGTGATAGACAATTTAACCAAACCAAGAAAGAAGATTAATGAGAGCTCTAGGAGAGAAGAAGAATACAGTAGATTGAGGTTAAATGTTGATTTGAAACCACTATACAGAAAGATTCTATCTTGGGACTATAACAGAACTTCAGAATACCCAGAAAAAGATTCCAAAGAACCAAAATCTGTTGCTGATAAGTTTAATACTACCGATGAATATATTGCAACCTATGAACCTTTACTATTATTAGAATGTTGGCAAGCTATCATTTCGGCCAAGTCAAGACAAGCAGATAAACCTTTGAAGATTAGTATCGGTTCCAAAAGTACTGTTGGAGATTTTTTTGAGGTGTTTGTCAGTATTACAAAAACAGAGCTGAATGAAAAGAATTTTTCTGACTCCGATTTAGTGGTTTTAGGTGTCTGTGACAATGAAGAAACCAAAGTTACAATTAATGATCTTAAGAATTCACCAATTACCTGCTTTGGTAGAATTCATGAGGTTAAACATGTTAGAGGTGATCGAGCAGATTTAACCATTAGAATTGCACGTCTTGCTAACTTGAATAACGCCCTTACCCCGCTATCATCCGTTTTGATGATGCGTGTGATGCAAATGACTACTGTTGAAAGAGAATTTTCATCGTTACATGGATTACGATACTATAATTTGTCCAAACAGATTCTTCAGGCCGAACCCGATTCCATTTCTGTTATCTCTCCTACCGAAGTCAATCGAATCCAAGAAGTTTACAAGGTTAATGAATCTCAAGCAAAGGCTATTGGTTCATGCATTGATACTGTCGGATTCAGTTTAATCCAAGGTCCACCTGGTACTGGTAAAACCAAGACAATTCTTGGTATTATCGGTCACATGCTTTCAACCTTTGGCGCGCCAAATTCAATTCCAGTTCCTCAAGGTAATGCAGCAAGTTCTAGTTCAACAATCCCCAAGGCAAGAAAAGTATTGGTCTGTGCACCAAGTAATGCCGCAGTTGATGAATTAGTCTTACGTTTGAAGGACGGTATTATGAATTCGAAAGGTGAAAAATATACCCCAAAACTCGTTCGTTTAGGTCGTACAGACGCTATCAATAGCGCTGTTAAAGATATGACTTTAGAAGAACTGGTTGATAAGGAAGTGGGTAAAACTAATACACCTGCTAGCAACACCGATGCTTTACATAAACAGTTGGCTGAAATCAAATCAAAGATTGCTATCTGTCAAGCTAAACTTTCTGATGAGAAAAGCACTGATCTTAATGAAGCACGTCAAGAAAAAAGAACATTGACAATTAAGGCTAATGGTATTAAGAAAATGCTAGACGACGAAAGAGAACGTCAAAATTCGGCATATAGAGTTCGTGAAATCAATAGAAGAAATGCCCAAGCCAAGATTTTAGGTGAAAGTGAAATCATCTGCTCAACTTTATCAGGTTCTGCTCATGATATGGTTGCTAATATTGGTATCAAGTTTGATTCGGTCATTATTGATGAAGCTTGTCAATGTACTGAATTATCAGCCATTATTCCATTGAGATACGGTTGTAACCGTTGTATCATGGTTGGTGATCCAAACCAATTACCACCCACCGTATTGTCATCCGTTGCTTCTGATCATTTATACGACCAAAGTTTATTTGTCAGAATGGCTAAGGATAGAAAACCATTATTGTTAAATGTTCAATACCGTATGAACTCACAGATTTCCCGCTTTCCTTCCAGGACTTTTTATGATAACGAGCTAAAGGACGGACCTGATAATGATACACTAACGGCTCGCCCATGGCATCAAGATAGCTTGTTGGGCCCATACCGTTTCTTTGATATCGTTGAAGGTAGACAACTTCAAGATTCTAAGACCTTCTCCTACACCAATCAAGTGGAAGCTCAAATTGCAATTGAATTAATCTCTAAATTATTCACAGAATTTCCTAAAATCAGTTTCAAAAATAAAATTGGTATCATCACCCCTTATAAGGAGCAGAACCGTCTTCTTCAAAACACTTTCAATAGGCACTTTGGTAAAAGTATTAAAACTGAGATTAGTTTCAACACAATTGATGGTTTCCAAGGGCAAGAAAAAGAAATCATCATAATGTCTTGTGTGCGTGCGAACCCTAAAGGTAACAGCGTTGGGTTTTTGAGAGATTTCCGTCGTATGAATGTTGCTTTAACAAGACCTAAATGTTCTCTTTGGATTCTTGGTAATCATGATAGTTTGATCAAAGATAGTTTATGGTATGACTTAATTAGTGATGCAAAGGCGAGGGATTTGTTGACCCAGGCAACCCTTGGTTTCACAAAATCCTCAGTCATTAAACCGGTAAAAACTTTTGAAGCTAGGAAGCCAATTGCTGACTCAAAGTCTTCAGATTTAGTACTTGCAAATGTGCCACCAGCGGCTCCAAAGCAGTCAGTCGCTAAACCTGAAATAACATCTAATTCGACTGCTCCAAAGGAGTTGGTTAGTAGAGCTTCGGCAACATCTACGCCACCCTTAGATTATAAGAATACTGAAAGACAAGCTTCTGAACATATCTTGATTCATCCATCTAAAACAAATTCTGGTTTCCTGCCAAAGAGGGGTCTCTCCAGTTTACCTACTGCTCCAAAGCACACTCACAATAATTACACCAACCCCAATAGTTTACCCCAAATCCCGCACTTTCAAAGTCATAACTACACTAACGGTGATGAAACACAAAATCATGGAGAGGCGTCAGCTTCTCGCGAGTTAACTCCCACTTCAACCCTGCAACCGACATCATCAGGAAAAGTCGCTTCCAGATCAGGAACACTACCTCCGTTGCCAACGGGTCGTAAAAACCATCAGAAGAAAAGAAAGCCCAATGGTGCACAATCAATTTTCATCAATAATAAAAGAAATCGCAGAAACTGATGTCTTCCATTTTGCATTGTTCATTTAAATAAATCTAAATCAATCGTTCTACACTGCATTATAATACTCATTAATTCATTTATTCATCTTCATAAAGAAGCCAAGTTGTAGTAGTATGCTTAGTTCAATCATTTTTCTCTTGTTTAGCGTCATGATTAGGTTTCAAATTATTCTTCAATCTATCTTGAAGCGATGGTGATTGAGTGAAGCTTCCAGTTGAACTTTTAGGCTCTATAGTTATACCACTAACAGGTGGTGAAGATGACAAGATCAGATCGTTCAACTTCGGTTTTGAAGGAGAGGATATTCTCTTTGGCGATAAATTTGCTGGCGTTGATCGAGCAGGCAAGCCTAGAACATTCAAGCTGGACCCTATGGTGTCCATTTCTGTCTGTAATATCTGGTCCAGGAAGCTATCAACATTCTTGAAAGACATTTTCCTTTGCTCCAGCAGGTTATATGTTTGCTTTAAAGCGTTCACGATCCTTTCCTTTGTGGATAGTGGATCATCCGAGCTTTGAGACTTTACGATTACTGATAAGTTGCTCTCTAAATTATCCAATATATCAGATACATTTTGAAGTATGATTGAGCTTTGTTGGAATGCTTCCTCTTTATCCTTAAACTTCTTTGAGTTGTCTTCGAAAGATTGCACTTGCAACTTGATGGTAGATAAAACTGTGTCTGCACTAACTTCTTTTTCCGTCTCTTTCAATAGTGACATCTTCGACAATAAGTTGTTTAACGATAATCTTTCATTTGCTGGGTTTGCCTTCATGGATATGATTGATTTCTCTTCTGCAAGCTCCAGGATTTCTTCTTTGTCCTTTTCGTCAATCACCCTCAATGCTTCAATGTAAGCGCTAGCACGGCTTTCAATGATACTTTCAGACTGTTGAATTTCTGATGTCAAGACGTTTTTCTTATCCTTCAACTGCTTCAATCTTCTATTCAACGCTTCAATTTCATCAGCTACGGCGTTTTTCTTACCTAGCAATTGATTAAGTCTAAAACCTTCTCCCTTAGTCGGATCTCTTATCTGTTCTATCTCGTGCAACAGCTCGTTTTTTGTTCGCTTTCTTTCTTCAAAGTTGGAAACAACGTACAACTTTCTTTGTACTTCCTTCTCGTAGATTTCATAGATGGCCTCATATAATTGGCTTAATGACTTAAAACAGTTTGAGATATCCGTTCTTATCTTCGTTGAGCTTGATCCTCTAGTAGAAATATTAGCGTGTATCTTAGTTAGGTCCTTTATCTTTTGTAGTATTATTTCCTCTTCCCGTAAAAGCGACTGGAGAACGTCTTTGTCTAACCTCTGGCCTCTCAGTGATGGAATGTTTCTTATCAATGAAGTCTCAATTTTTGATGAGAGCCCAAACTGTTGACCATAATGCAGCGATGATTGAGTATTATTCAGTTCTGTATTCAAACTCTGTAAATGAGGGACATCCTTCTGTAATATCTCTGTATCAGTAGGAGTGTTTGGTTCGCCACGGCTCCCAGATCTAGACCCGCAGCTGTCACTCGAGCTTCCTTTTAAAAGTTCGTTATTGCTTGAAAGATTGCTTCTGTTAAAAACAGCGAATAGATTCTCTTGGGAAGAGTCATTGTCTGAGTATGGAAGACTAAACTGGTCACTGTTGGGAGTGTGTTCCATTCTAGAATCTGCGATACCTTCACCATTCTTTCTCCTTTTCTGCAAGGAGGACATGACCTCTACCATCGAATATGTTGTTAGTGGATCACACTGATATTGATAGAGAAGCAGCTGCAGTTCAAAGTCGAGAATGCTTATCACTGAGCACTTCTTCTCTTTTAGTTTAGTTGTGATTGTGACACAAGTTTGAAGACCCCGGAAATGGGGAGTATTGAGCACGTGATTTTGGCCGGAATTTGTCTCAGGGCTCCCGATAAAAGAAGTTCGAAAACATGGACAAAGGTGTCACCAAAAGTGCTGAGGAAACAAACGCAACGGCCCATTGAGGACTTGATTTTGACTAGTCAGCCTCATCAATTCAAGTGTCTCAATTCTAGGAATACACCAAAGCTCAGATATCTGCTGTTTCAGATCAACCGAATTACACTAGAATCCTCATATATAGAACAGAAGGGAACATCAGATATACCGTAATGTCATTATTCTTCAAATCTCCTATAGATCTTGAGATAAGGCTTGATGGAGAAGAACTAAAGAAACAGATTGATATCAAACTGCCACAGGGAAAGAAAGACAGATTTCCCCTGTACGAAGATGGCGAAACAGTCTCTGGTACTGTGATTGTAAGAGTTAAGGATGGTAAAAGAGTTGAGCACACAGGTATCAAAGCACAGCTGTTCGGGACCATTGATACATCTAGTGGCCAGAAGGATGATTTCTTATGCTTAAGTCATGATATTGCACCTCCTGCGGACTTGGACCATACGGAATCCTACTCATTCTCTTTTAAGGATGTCGAGAAAAGATATGAAAGTTATAGAGGAAAGAACTTGAATGTCAAGTATTATGTCAAAATCACGGTGCTAAGAAAGAATGCAGATATAACGAAGTCGAAGCAGTTTTGGGTTTATATATACTCGAATCCAGCAGATCTTAAGAAATCTATCAAGTTGGATATTGGTATTGAAAATTGCTTGCATATAGAGTTTGAGTACTCAAAGTCAACATATAGCTTAAAAGATGTTCTGGTTGGAAGAATATATTTCTTGTTGACAAGGCTTAAGATTAAGCACATGGAAATCAGCTTAATCACAAGAGAGACCGTGGGTGTACAGCCTAACCAGTTGAGTGACTCAAATACCATCAGGTATGAAATTATGGATGGTTCTCCAGTAAAAGGTGAGGCTATACCAATACGTTTGTTTTTAGGAGGTTACGATTTGACTCCAACTACCAAAACAAACTTGTTCAATGTCAAAAACTACTTAAGTTTGGTCATTATTGATGAAGATGGAAGAAGATATTTCAAGCAGTCAGAGATCATCCTGTTTCGTGAAAAGGCTTGAAAGTGGTCAAGAGATATATACGTGTGTACAGATTGCTCAACCATATTCAATCCTCTCAAGCTTTTCATACAATGCCCATTGGCCATTGGCCAACCCACTACCTTCTTTATGTAATTGTGCTGAGCAGGCTTAGTCATCGTAGGAACTTTACCCGATTTGTATAATTTTCCGAGCCCGCAAATCCTCCAGTTTCCGTTTCCACTGATTTGTACTAATGATTACATTCTACGTCGAGATGCGCGCTGGGATCTTTACATGCTGTTAGTGGAGTGTGGCAAAGACTTTATAAGCACAGTATTCTCCCTGAAATAAATTGTACCTCTCAGTGACATCTCCTTGACTTGAAGAAAGACTCCAGATTTGTAAATATGTCCACCACAGCCACTCAAACAGCATCGCAGCCAGTGTTGAAACTCAGCAGCAATCCACTAGAGAACTCCAAAACAAAGCTGGTGAAAGAAGTGGGTGATAAGATTGAAGCAGGAAACTACGATGACTGGAGAGCAGATCTCTTAAGAGATGGATACGTCGTTATCAAAAATGCCATTCCTAGAGAGGATGCAGAAGCTTACCAGCAACGTATCTTCCAATGGCTCAAGTCCTTCAGTGACGAGCTGGATTTCAACGATAGATCCACTTGGAAAGTTGAAAACTTACCAGAGTTCTCAATGATAGGCTCATTTGCAAAATATAGTGTTCCTCATGAGAAGTTCTTCTGGGATATAAGACAAGAACCCGGATTCAAAGATAAGTTCGCTACGTTATGGGGTACTGATGAACTTCTAGTAAGTTTCGATGCTATCAATGTTTCTTTCCCAGGCTTCAAAAGGGAACAAATGCGAACCAAACCATGGCCTCATGTTGATCAATCGCCTTACAGATCTGGTCTATCTTGTATTCAAGGTATTGCACAACTGAGTCATTCTGGTCCAAAAGAAGGTTCATTAATCGTCTATAAAAATTCTCATAAACACGTGGAAGATTACTTTGTCAATGTATTGGGAAAGGATAAATGGCATGCAAGAGATAATCATACATTTACTGAAGATGAACTTAAATGGTTTGAAGATCATGGTGCTGAGCGTATCAAGATCGAAGCTGAACCAGGTGACTTACTTCTTTGGGATTCAAGAACAATTCATTGGGGTGCTCAGCCGGACGAAGACAGTGAGCATATTAGAACTATTGCCTATATTTCATATTCTCCAGCTGCTTTCGCCACTGAAGAATCATTGCAAAAGAAGAAAGAGGTGTTTGAAAAATGGGCTGGTACTTCACATTGGGCTCATGATAATATAAACCCAAGATACGAGAAGGCTACTTTCCCGAATGGTGAAATAGATCCGAGAGATAAAGGTGAGCCTCGTGAGAAGCCAAAACTCACTGATGAATTGCTGAAATTGGCTGGGGTAAAACACTACTGAGTGTGTCGTTTATGGTTGTTTTATTTTATTTATCTATGTATTTGCGGCTTCTGCACGTTAAATTATTACAGTCTTATTCACTTTTGACAACCTTTATAATGTAATTTTTACTTTGGCTTCAGAGCTGGTACTTTACTGTACCTTCTAGTAAATCATATACGATAGTAGGCTACACTTCACTACCTTTGTGTGATGACTAGCATATAATGCTTCGGAGAAATCTAATCGGCCGGGGTTAAATTATAAGCATTATTCCTAAAATGAATATTGTGACAGAGGTCTGATCATAATTATGCCTATTCATCAGTTAATTTCAGCAAATCCTGACTTAGCTGATAGTCGTCTAAATATTTAGGTTAATAGTAGTATAATAACTAGTTTATCAACTTTATAATCTTAATTCAAGAATTTTTCTTCAAACTGAATAATATACTGCAAACTCTTTCATTACAATTTTTAAGAATTTCTGAATATTACTTCAAATGATACTGTAAAATGCATCAAATGACAAATACAAACTACATCTACTTTCTAAACATCTGTACATTACGATGAGTATGCTCCCTTTCAGTTTTGACTGGTTTACAGTCCATCGGAGTAATTCTGAAAGGTTTAATAATTAAGCTGGCATCGGAAAAACTACACAAGCCGACAAGACGACAAGACGACAAGAAGTGACAAGGAATCAGATAAATCATCTTGCAAGTAAATATACACTTCTTTTTAGAAAGCTTTCATACTAAAGATTATGGGGTATGTTAGAATCTGATTAAGCTAGGTCATCACTGCACTGTCCGCATGTGGTTTTTTCGTCATCGTTGCGTGCCTGGCCTTCCTCACTCTGACGACCCCAGCATTTAAATGATTCCACAACTACTTTGTCTAGATTAACCATGCGGCCCCAGCTAAAAGAACTAAACATAGAGCCCAACAGTTGAGCGGATCACGGACTGACAAATACAAACTTTTCATCAGAATAGCGGGGCCCCTCGCCCAAACATGAGCACTTAGCCACTATTACTTCTCCATCTATTTTTCTCTAAACTATTAAGGTTATCCCGAAATGGAAAGGTTCCGCACGAGTGCGGGATGACTCCATCGCTTTGTTCTCTGATTGGACAGAACTCTTGAAAAATTGTCAGGTTTTAGCTTCTGCTATCAAGGAAGAGGACGCGTGGAGGGCGTAGAGGTGCATTAAAATTTTTCCATATAGGCAATTATTGCATGACTTCAGGAATAACGAAAGAGAGAAGTCAGTGAAGAAACCAGTTATGATAGTGTTCATTAGGTCCGAAACCCCAAGTGCAAAGCGTTTGATTAATGTAGATCAAACTAGAAATGCCCTATCAAAATTTGTAAGTTTTTTGAGCGTATTTCAAGATCTGTTGAGTTTTTTGGTGATGCCGTTTTCAGGAACTCGGACAAATTCTGGTTAGGAAAACCCTAAATGCCTGGAGTGCACATCTTTCGACCAACAATACGCAACTTCATCTTCGAAACCACTGTCTCTCCCGATCTTTGATCCATCACCTCATGGAACACACAACTACAACTACATCAAGTGATACTTTCCAAACTACGAATTTTTCAAACGAATCCCGTCAACAATGATTCTTCAGTATTCTCAAGAGAGCTAGATCCCAAAAAACCAGATCTTAGAAAGGTGACATGATACTTTTGGTGGGGTTTAGAGTCAAAGATACAGAGAAAAGGAAAACGTAATACTGCCAAACATTACTGCAACAGTATGGATCGAGGTGCAGTAGGTCACATGAAAACTTTTCAAGCCCTGATGCTCCACAAAATTCATGATAGTTGACTCAGTATAAATAGTTACACGCATCACCCTTTTGGAAAGATCACTGTTCCTTTCTTTTCTTCATCCTTCAAGAACTACCCAAAATGTCAAGTACAGCTGGTGTTTTTGAAAAGCCAGAAGATAAGCAATTATCTTTGCAATCACATGAACTATCAGACTCAAATCAAGACGAGAAGGAATATCATCAAGATCGTACACATGAAAAGATCTCAAGGTTACAACTAGATCCAAACTTCAACTTTGAAGAATCGATTGAGGAGATCGAGATCGAAGCCGCCAACTTCAAACAACAAAGAACCACTCTCCAAAGATTGATTGCTTTAGAGTACGAACTTAACTTCAAGAACAAACAACATATGGTTTATCTATTAGGTGCATTCGCTGCTGCTGCTGGTCTGCTATCAGGTGTTGATCAATCCATTATATCTGGTGCCTCACCACTGATGACACCAGCCTTGAGTCTTTCCGCTGACGAGGGTTCCTTGGTTTCCTCCTTGATGCCTTTAGGGGCCGTCGCTGGAAGTATTATGATGACTCCAATGAACGAGTATTTTGGTAGAAGAATGTCTATCATTATCTCATGTATCTGGTATACTATCGGCGCTGCCATTTGTGCAGGTGCCATTTCTCATGAAATGATGTATGCTGGTAGATTTTTACTAGGAATAGGTGTTGGTATTGAAGGTGGTTGTGTTGGTATCTATATCTCAGAGTCAGTTCCAAAGGAAGTTAGAGGTAATATTGTTTCCATGTACCAGTTTAATATTGCCCTTGGAGAAGTTCTTGGTTATGCCATAGCCGCTATCTTCTTCGAGGTAGAAGGTGGCTGGAGATTTATGCTTGGTTCGTCTTTAGTGTTTTCCACTCTTTTATTCTTCGGTTTATTCTTCTTACCAGAATCCCCAAGATATCTTGTATCTAAAAACAGAATAGGTGAAGCTTATTCAGTTTGGAAAAGATTAAGAAATATTGATGATATCAACAACAAACTGGAGTTTTTGGAAATGAAACATGCTTGTGATCAAGAAAGAGATCTGAAAAAGACTGAAACTACATTCCAACGTTGGGGTGAACTGTTTCTCATTGCTAGAAACCGTCGTGCTTTGATATACTCTGTCATAATGGTGACTCTAGGTCAATTGACAGGTGTTAACGCTATCATGTACTACATGTCTACTTTAATGGCCAAGATCGGCTTCTCCACAAAGAATTCTGTGTTTATGAGTTTAGTGGGTGGTGGCTCTTTGTTAATTGGTACGATTCCAGCTATTCTTTATATGGACAAATTTGGTCGTCGTGTTTGGGGTATGAACATTGTGATTTTCTTCATCGGTCTGGTCTTGGTTGGTATCGGTTATCAGATTAACATCAACACACACTTGGCGGCAGCTGAAGGTGTATACTTATCTGGTTTGATTATGTATATGATGGGTTTCGGTTGTTACTCTTGTTTGACCTGGGTCATTCCATCAGAAAGTATGTCCATCAACACAAGAGCTCAGGGAATGACTATTTGTTCCGCTTTCCTGTACTTGTGGAGTTTTATTGTCACTTTCAACTTCACCAGAATGCAAAATGCCATGACATACACTGGGTTGACGCTTGGTTTCTACGGTGGTATTGCCTTCATCGGGTTCTTTTATCAACTTGTCTTCATGCCTGAGACCAAGAACAGAACACTTGAAGAGATTGATGATATATTTTCCAAATCTTCTTTCACCATTGCGAGAGAGAACTTGGCGAACATCAAGCAGCTACTTGGTAGAAAATAGTAGCCTTTCTGCTAATGAGGTAGGTACATGGCTACTGTGGTTTTGTAATGTTTTTTATAATGTGATGATTAATAATGATGACTCGTTTAAGTGCTTCTTCTATTGTAGTTAAGTTGGCTATGGTTTCGGGGAACAGAGGAAAATTACCGGATATGGATTTATTACCGAAAGCCCTGAATACAGCTGTGGAAGACCATAAACAACGAACTAGACAGCGATGTCTCGCATCTCATCTGCCTCTCTTTACTTTTGGTGGATGGTGATCCAGATCTGATTAGTTGCGTGAACGGCCCGCTCCACAGTTTCACTGGGCTTAATAAAACACTCGAGATCAGTCGATCAAAACTAATAAAGTATGGAGCAAACCCATAAATCCGCTTCAAAACTGTGGATCCTCATGTCAAATTTAATTCATAAGCAAAAACCTTGAAAATGGCGAACAACCAAGCGATGCTGATATGATACGACTCACTCAGATCACAGAGTACAGACCTATATAAACCCGGCTATTTCCCGTCTCATCACTTGTACACTTGGGAAAAACTTCATCTCGACGTAAATCACACAATGACTACTGGTCCAAGAGTTAAAAGACAAAAGACGGAAAGAAAACCTCTGATCATCAACTTCTTCCAAGCTTTGACACCTGTCTTGCATGCTCCAGGTCAATGGAGAAATCCAAGAGATCAATCTAGAGACTACACCAAACCAGAGTACTGGGTCAAATTGGCACAACTAGCTGAGCGTGGTAAACTGCACGGTTTATTCATCGGTGATTCTCTGGCTATCTATGGTGGTTACAAAGGTCCTTATAACTTCGAAGAAGCTGCCATCAGTGGTAACAACTTTCCAAAAAATGATCCAACTGCGTACTTATCTGCCATTGCTATTTCAACAAAGAATGTTTCCGTTGGTTTGACTTGCTCTTCGTTATCAGAACATCCTTATCATTTTGCCAGAAGAATGGCCACTTTAGATCATATTTCTGGTGGTAGAGTTGGTTGGAATATTGTCTCCTCTTTGCTACCATCAGCTGGTAGACAATTGACTGATGACAACTTGTTGCCAGAAAAAACGTTAAGATACGAAAAGACCGATGAATACGTCCAAGCTTTCATTGAATTGCTAGCCTCTTCATGGAGAGATGATGGTGTTGTATTCGACAGGGAAAACGGTATCTTTTCAAACCCAGATGCCATTAGAGAAATCAACTTTGAAGGTAAATATTTCAAGATTCCAGGTCCACAAATCACTGAACCATCTCCACAAAGAGTTCCATTATTGATCCAAGCTGGTTCTTCTCCAAAAGGTCTTGAATTAGCTGCTAAGGTTGGTGAAGTGATCTTCATTGCTCCACAAGATTTCAAGCAAACGAGAGAACATATTGCTAAAACCAAGAAACTGGCACAAGAGAAATACAAAAGAAACCCAGATCACCTAAAATTCGTTACAATGGTCAGAGTCATCGTTGGCAAAACACACGAAGAAGCCAAGCAGAAAGAAGCAGAGATCGATAAGCTACATGATCCTCGTGGTGCCTTGGTCCAACTAGGTGGTGGTGGTCTAGATCTCTCTAAATACGATTATCATGCTGATTTGACCGAAGTTGACGATCCAGCTGTCAAAGGCTTAGCGTTATCCCAAAAGACTAAAACATACTACAAAGAAGGCGATATCATTTCTGCTGAATACATTGCCAACAACTTCTTCAAAGGTGAGACATACTACGTTGGTTCTCCAAAGGAAGTTGCAGACAAGATCGAAGAATATGTCGATGAAACTGGTATTGATGGTTTCAATTTAACCAACTTGGTCTTCCCAGAAACCTTCACTGACATTGTTGATTTGTTGATTCCAGAACTCCAAGAAAGAGGTTTAGCCCAAAAGGAATATGCTGTTCCAGGTGGTACTTTCAGAGAGCAAGTCTACGGTAAGAAAGGTCAAACCTATTTCCCAGAGGATCACACTGCATACCCATTGAGATGGAGAGCTGGTGAATCGAAAGAAGAATTCGAAAAACGTTTAAAAGAATACCAACCACAACGTGATGCCTGGAAGATCTTCCATGACGAGCAACCATCAGCATAGAAAACGAGCTGGTTCTTGTATATTGAAAAAAGGAATAATATTTGTTTTATATTTGTTTTGTAACTTATTTCCGAGTATATCCGTAAAGTTTTAACCCAGGAAGAAAATCAGTGTCAAGAGCTAATAATTATCCGTAGAAGATCACAGGAGAAGCTTGGTCAAAGCGACAGGTGCCAAAGATCAGATACACCCAACGCTGCATCGGGGAAGCAAGAACCCTCCAAATTTCATTAATTTTGTAATTTTTCAGACCAACGGACTAACATACTATTTGGGACATATAGTCGCTAATTGGAAAACTGTGGTCAAACTAACTGGCAGCATTTAGGCTTTATAAAAACAAGAATCGATCCCGCAGCACTGCAATGTATAAGAAAATAATCACTGTCTCATCAACAGTCATCTCTGAACTTCGCTTATACCACGATCCAAGATGACCCAACCACCAGCAAAGAAACAAAAGAAAGAGAGAGAACCGTTGATCATCAACTTCTTTGAGGCATTCACCCCAGTTCTTCATGCTCCAGGTCAATGGAGAAACCCAAGAGATCAGTCAAGAAATTACTACAAAGCTGAGTATTGGGTCAAGTTGGCGCAGTTAGCGGAGCGTGGTAAGCTACATGGATTATTCATTGGTGATTCTTTAGCTATCTATGGTGGTTATAAAGGCCCATTCAACTTTGAAGAGGCTGCTAAATCTGGTAACAATTTCCCAAAGAATGATCCAACTGCTTATTTAGCTGCCATTGCCATTTCTACAAAGAATGTTTCTGTTGGTTTCACATGTTCGACGTTGACTGAGCATCCTTATCATTTTGCCAGAAGAATGGCTTCTTTGGATCATATATCTGGTGGAAGAGTTGGTTGGAACGTTGTTACTACTCGTCTGCCTTCTGCAGGTAGACAATTATCTGAAGGTAATGTTCATCCAGAGAAAACCCTAAGGTACGAGAAAACCGATGAATATTTGCAAGTTTTCTATGAACTGCTTTTATCCTCATGGAGAGATGATGGTGTTGTCTTTGATAGAGAAAATGGTGTATTCTCGAACCCAGACGCTATCAGAGAAATCAACTTTGAGGGTAAATATTTCAAGGTTCCAGGTCCACAAATCACGGAGCCAACCCCTGGTAGAATCCCATTGATCATCCAGGCAGGTTCCTCTCCTAAAGGTCAGCATTTAGGAGCTAAACATGCTGAAGTCATCTTCATCGCCTCCGAAACACCAGAGGATGCTAGAAAAAAGATTGAATTCACTAAGAATCTAGCCAAAGAGGTTTATGGTAGAAACCCAGATAATCTGAGATTCGTCACGACTTTGAGAGTTGTGGTTGCTCCAACTCATGAAGAGGCCATTAAGAAACATGAAGAGATCTTGAGTTACCACGATAGAGATGGTGCTCTAGTCCAGATCGGGGGAGGTGGTGAGATCGACTTATCCAAATGGGATTGGGATACTGATCTGACCCAGATCACTGATGACGATAAGATCAAAAAGTATGCTGAGGGATTCAAGAACAGAGCATTCTATAAAGAAGGTGATATCATCACAAGAAAATGGATTGCAGACAATTACTTCTATTCCAACTACTACATCGGTTCCCCAGAAGAGGTTGCTGACAAGATTGAGCACTTTGTTGATGTTTCCGGCGTTTCTGGAGTCAACTTCTCGAACATCTTATTTCCCGAAACATTCACCGATATAGTTGATTATTTGATCCCAGAGTTACAGAAGAGAGGTCTTGCCCAAAAGGAATACGCCGTTGAAGGTGGTTCTTATAGAGAACAAGTCTATAGAAAACAGGGTCAGAAATTCGTTCCAGAAGATCATTATGCTTATGGTTTGAAATGGAATGCTGGTGAATCAAAAGAAGACTTTGAAAAACGTCTTGCTGAATTGAAAGTAAAACACAAAAATTTAAAGATCTATGCTGATGCCCCAACAGAAAGCAACTCATAGAGTCACTTTAGTAACTCTAGATCAAAATATATAACGACTACTGCTTATTTGATAAGTGATGTGCTATTCAAACAAAACTTTGTATTGTATTAAGAACACTTCTTGTTCTATTCAATTGAAAAACGTAAATGCAATAAAGTATTCCCCAAACCCAAACCAATAGAAAAAAGCATGCAAAAGGCACGACGATGTAGCAGCAACATATATGAAAATGATGATCATTAAGAAGATAGTCTTTGGGTTAAATTGTCCGTAAAGAAAAAAATTATGATCCAATAGCGAGGTTCATTCAACCATCCAAAAGATTACTTTTGAAGCCATATAGTGGACTATTATGAGGACTGAAGTTCTTCAACTCCGACAATTTGGTTGGAGTCTGGTGTTCTGATATTTCATCTGATAACCAGCACATTTCATCCTTAAAGAAATCAACGACAGAAGATAATTTACCATCAGAGAGCTCATTATGTTTTTTCAATCTTAGTTCCCAATTATTATTCATCAATATTAATAAACCAGAATTAGAAGAAGTGGAGTTAGCACCTTTAATAAATTCTTTCAGACAAATACACCAAGTATGTGAAAGTTGCTCATAAGCCATATCGTTGAAGTAATTATTCGAGGTTTTGGAAAATTTGGGCAACTGATGCAATAGCGAGGTGGCTTGGTCTAAGAAATCTAATGAGTTTGATGGTTGAGATTCAACAGGTGGCAGGAAATGTAGAGTGTAATCACTTAGGGCGTTCAAGAAATCTTCTATTAATGGCTTTACTCTGAGATAAGAGTACTCTGATGCTATGTCAACCTTGTAAGGTAGATTATTGTTAATACCCTCAATCTTAGATTTCAAGATCTCAATAGATGCACCAACCGTTGGTTTTGGAGCACAACGGTAAATATCACTTGTTATTTCTGGATGCATGTTTATCAAGTTGTTCAATAGAACCTGTAAGTTCTTCTTGTCCAGCACCTCAACAATCCTTTGAGTAGGTAGCGGCTGGCCTAGGATTTTGTGAACAGTTCTTACTTTCTTATGAACTATATCCTTCTTAGCCACACGGAATTTGTTAATTTCTCTCTTATTAACCCTTCTTGGTGAATATGAGTACTCTTCGTCTTCCTGATGTCTTCTCTTGTTCTTCGTATGTGTTTGTGATTGGGAAGATGTAAGTGATGACTGTAGAGAGGCAAGTATCTCAGGAGTGATTGATGAGGGAGTGGATTCCTGTTTTGAGCTGATTTTAGATTCATTTGAGGATTCCTCGATCTTAGGGTTGAAGCCCCATGAAAGCGAAGATGGCAGAACGGAGCTCATTATCTTCCTTTGAGGTGCGGTCTGTTATAAAGTAGGCGCTATGCAAATCAGAACTGTTTTGTAGTTTTGATAGTTGTTATGAGTGATATTCTCGTTTGATCACTCACTCTCTTTGAAAGAATGTGTTCAATTCAAGAACTGAGCAGAAAACGACGGAGGCCCTGAGCAGAAAACTGAGAAATGCGATGCTGAATATATCAAAGTCCTGCGAGATGTAAATGTCCACTCGTGTCAGTGTGATCGACTAGCTGGAACTAAAAAGCGCTCTTCTGTTGGCCTGTTTTCCCCTTTCAGCTGGTTAACTTGGTTTGCTAAAGCTGCACAGAAATTCCCAAATTTTCTCTGGATTTTCGGAAAATGGCAAAATCCAAACAAAAGGAAAATACACCAGTTCCGACTACAAATATCAAATCACAACCCTCGGAAATATAATTACATAGTATGTGTACTACTACTGATGGTGGTGAGTTTTAAGAGTTATTCAATCTAGTCCCAGCGATTTCTCAAAGTCTTTCCTGGAGACACCTTCCCTCCATCTCAAGTTATGATACGGATGGTCCTCTGGAAGAAATGTCTGTCCCTTTTTGTGGTACAAGTTCTCTCTGTAAGTCCCTCCTTTCACTGGATAATCACTCCAGAAGAGACCTCTTCTCTGCAATTCTGGGACCAGCGTATCCACAATGTCCTCGATACTTGATGGGAACAGAGTACCAATAAAGTTCAAGCCATCAATATCATACAGGTCGACATACTCTTGGATAGTATCAGCAATTTCGGAAGCAGTTCCGACAAGCGTGGGACCGTTATGACCTTTCTTACTTCCCTCTGCAATTGTTCTTCTCGTTGATCCTTTCCCGTTCCTTTTAGCTAGAACAGTATTTGCCATCGCCCTTCTAGCATGAGAAGTGTCATTCTTATAGTCAATCTCTTCATCCCAATCGTATTGGGCTAGGTCAATGCCCGTGTAACCACTGAACGCAACCTGACTACCTTCTGGATCCCAATATCTCAAGATATCGGCCATTTTTTCCTGTGCTTCTTCATGGGTATCCCCAAGAATTGGAGAGACAGAGATAATAAACTTAAGAGATTTAGGATCTCTTCCAAAACTTTTCGCTAGTGCTCTTGTCTCTTTAATAACTTCACCAACCTCAGGCAATACCTTAGCGGCCAGAAAAATTACTTCAGCATGTTTAGCAGCAAAATTCTTACCAGCCTTCGAAGTTCCAGCTTGAATAATGACTGGAAATCTTTGAGGGGTCGGTTCTGTAATTGCAGGCCCTATGACATCGAAATGCTCGCCAACAAAGTTGATCTCTCGAATCAAATCAGGGTCTGCAAATACACCATTTCCTTTATCGTATACCAAAGCATCGTCTCTCCAAGAAGATAGCAACAACTGTGCTACGACGTCCGTATATTCTTGTAATTTGCGATACCTATCATCGTGTGCTGGTAGTGGTTGCCCATTCAATAATTGTGCTCCAGTACTAGGAAGATAACTCGACACGATATTCCATCCCAGTCTGCCCTTTGTTAAAAGATCCAATGAAGCCAACCTTCTAGCTAAATGATAAGGGTGTTCAGAAACTGTACTAAAAGTGATACCGAAGCCTAATGATTCAGTCACAGTTGCCATTGCTGTGACGAAGGTTGAGGGATCGATTTTGGGAACGTTGTAACCAACTCGAGCAGCACCAGCATAACTTCCTTCGTAAGTATCGAAATACGACAGAACATCAGCGATGAATAGCCCATTCAGTTTCCCTCTTTCAGCTAGCTTTGCCAATTCAATCCAGTACTCGAGTTTTAGATAATCCTTGGCCTTGTTTTGCGGATGCTTCCAAGTACCACTGTAATTCGAAGGCAATGAGCCCGTATGGAACAGATTGAGCACAAGGGATTTCTTCTGATGTACTTTTTGCTTCTTGTTGGATGGACTCATGTTTGAAGAGTACAAATGATGGTTTAAACGAGCATTGTGAATGCAATGCTTTGAGAATTGATGAAGAATTGAAAGGAGCCCATTATTTCAGAGTCGCAGTGCCAATGGAGTAATCTTGGAGATGGTGCTGATGGTGAGATCCACAATTTTCGGATATTCTTCAAAAGAGTAATTTTCACCTGCATTGCTTGATTGATCTGCCTACATTTCATCTCAAACCCAAGCCAAACATTCATACGAAAGATACCGCGGCGCAGAACTTAGTAGAAACATCTACAAGGCATTATCTAACTTTTTTTGTCCTTCTGTTATCACTAATAGTACATTATTTAAAAGTTATTATCCTTAAATCACTGATTTGAAGAAAGCTCGATAGAAGAACTAAATTCGTCATCTTCCTTTCCATCATAAGTCCACCAAATACCAGAGGCAATAATGATGATCGAACTCAATGCAAAAAGATCAAAGTTTCTTAAAACACACAAAGCCAACTTCAATATAAGTAGTATTAAACTAGGAATGACATCACTTGGGATAAATGAATCATCTTCATGTAGGTTTCTGATATATTCTCCAAAGAAGTAGAAAAGAGGGAAAATGAACCTTGATAGAATCATTCCGAATATCTTGATAGCAATTGCACTTGAAACAATATAGATTCTTGTTAATCTAAATCTTCGCAAAAATGACGGGCTATTGCTTAATTTTGTTTCTGTTGATAGCGAGACTCTGTAGAGAATATACCAAAGACCAGCAAAGTTGATAAAGTTGACGGTTCTAAAAAAATAGTCCATCTGGACAAAGTACTGGCCTGGTCTGGACGGTTTACCTTCCTTTCTGGTCAATTTAAACAGAATCTCATATCTATAACTAAGAACCACCGGTAAGATCAATGAGGCAAAAACAATCAAACCAAGGAACCAGTAACCATATCTATTCTTTCTAAAGTTAATTCGGAACCCTGGTTTATCCAAGTTCAAAAACTGGAACGCAATCAAGTAAACAACAATGTCTTCAACAGTTTCACTTATGGTTCTAATGAACCAATAATGGTTCCTTTTAAAAAAAACACCACCAGTCGATTGAAGAAAATCTTTTATTTGATTATGGAAGAACCAGACATGAACCAAGCTCAGAATCGATGAGACGATCAACATGTTGAAGAAATAACGAAATGGTGCATTGAGTGTTTTGTCCTGTTGTTGTTGTCTCAATTTTCTGAGCCAGATGAAACCAGCAAGAGCCAACTGAACAAAAATATGGATCCAACGTCCATAATATAGGACAAACAATCTTGTGAGACCAAGTATACTTGGATTGAGTGGAGAGATACTAACAGGGAGTACTCTTGGTTGATCAATGTCATCTTTGTCCGACAAGTGATATATGTAACAATAAGTACCAAACCCTTGGTTAAGTTGAACTTTGACTGAATCCTTCTGTATAGGTATGACAGTGTTGATGATTCTTTCGGAAGCAGCATTATCTTTAAAATCGATGATAAAGGTACCAATACTATCACATTTACCACCCTTCACAGCAGCTTTTGTACAAAGGCCAAAATCTCCAATACTTTCCTTGTTAGAGATGTTTTTTGGAATGTTTGTAAGTGCAAGGTCTTTTTCTTTGTAGACTAGCAAGGAGACGGGTGATTTGACGTTTGGGTGGAAGTTGACTGAGACAAAGATGTCGGTGTTAGCTTCTGCATGGTTGAAAATAAGATGGGGAAACCTGAGGCAGGACTGGTGATAAGCAGCATACGCCAGGTGAACATTGAGTAGCAGGAGGTGAAGAATAGAAAGCAGTCTCATTTATCACACTCGAACCAATTTTTATCTGTATTGTTCTTTACTGTTTGATGTTATGTCTACTTTTTTCTAGTTCGGGGGAAATTGGGTGTCCTTTATACATTTTATACCTGTTTAACCACCGAATTCCCTTCATTGCATGTTTGACATGACACTTGTCATAAAGACTTGCAAAAGAGATTACTCCCAAAGTTTGTCTATAGAGCCGCTTACTCACCTCTTCCATTTTCTCGCTATCAATTGATCATCAAAGTCATACGCACAGTTTGACTAACAGTTTGGAGGAGCTTATATGAAAGTATTACCCGTTCGCCTATAACAGATAGCATTAATGTCGACTACAAACTAAGAGCTATATATATAAAACATTCTTTTCTATTAGCTCTTACAAGCACTAACTGGCACTGATCATTTAGATGGCTGGTCAGCGTGGATCTTCCAGGCATCACGTTGTGGTTGGTATTCTTTCAAACGTTTTTCAAACTCTTCCTTTGATTCACCAGTTCTCCATCTCAATGGGTAAGCAGTGTGGTCCTCTGGGAAGTACGTATGGCCCTTTTGTCTGTAGACCTGTTCTCTAAAAGTACCACCTGGAACAGCATATTCCTTTTGAGCTAATCCTCTCTTTTGCAATTCAGGGATTAGGTAGTCCACAATATCTGAGAATGTTTCTGGGAAGACGACATTGGAGAAGTTGAACCCATTAACACCAGTTTTGTCAACATAGTCTTCGATCTGGTCAGCAACCTCCTCAGCAGAACCAAGGAAGAACCCATTTCTGGTTTCAAACAAGTTTCTACCAATGTATTCTTGAGTGACGACTTTGCCTTCTGCGGCTGCCTTTTCAGCAAAACGAAGAGCGATGTCTTTAACAGCTGGATCCTCAACCTGGGTCAAGTCCTGGTCTTCTGGCCACTGTGCAACATTGACACCTGTACCACCTAGCCAGACCAAAGCACCGCGAACATCATGATAACTCAAGATCTCTTCGTGTTTCTTGACAGCTTCCTCATGGGTTGGAGCAACAATGACTCTTAAGGTGGTGACGAATTTGACGTGATCTGGGTTTCTTTTGTATTTCTCTTGAGCCAATTTCTTTGTGGCATCGATTTGTTTTTTAGCACTAGCCGCATCTAAACCTGGGATGAAGATTAACTCACCCACTTTAGCAGCTAATTGTAGTCCCTTTTCACTTGCACCAGCTTGGATCAATAATGGAACTCTTTGTGGAGATGGCTCAGTGATTTGTGGACCTGGAATTTTGAAATGTTTACCTTCAAAGTTGATCTCCCTAATGGCATCTGGGTTGGAAAAAATACCCTTTTCTCTGTCAAATACAACACCATCGTCTCTCCATGAAGAGGCCAACAACTCAACTAGAGCTTGGACGTATTCATCTGTCTTCTCGTATCTCAAGGTTTTTTCAGGCAAAATGTTATCATCAGCTAATTGTCTACCAGCAGAAGGTAAGGCAGACGAGACAATATTCCACCCAACTCTACCACCAGAAATATGATCTAAAGTAGCAAGTCTTCTGGCAAAATGATAAGGATGTTCAGTCAAAGTGGAACATGTGTAACCAACTGAAACGTTCTTAGTGGAGATAGCAATAGCTGATAAGTACGCAGTTGGATCATTTTTTGGAAAGTTGTTACCACTGATAGCAGCTTCTTCGAAGTTATAAGGACCTTTGTAACCACCATAGACAGCTAAGGAATCACCAATGAACAAGGCATGTACTTTACCTCTCTCGGCTATTTGGGCCAATTTGATCCAGAATTCTGGTTTGGTATAGTTTCTTGACTCGTCTCTTGGGTTTCTCCATTGACCTGGAGCGTGTAAAGAAGGAGTGAAAGCCTGAAAGAAATTAAGAATCAATGGTTCCCTTTCCTTCTTTTGCTTCTTAGCTGGTGGTTGGTTAGTCATTTGTGCAATTGATCGATAGCTTTCCTATATATAAGTCTTCGAATGAGTGGAAAGTGGGAAATCAGCCTTTTTATAATTAATACTAAATTGTCCAGCACCCATCCCAACGCTGCTTAGTAAAAAAAACCTAGTACGACAATGCAGTTGGACAGAGTTGATTGACAAGTGATTGTGCAGCATTTGCCCACAATTCAGGTCCACACTTATAGCGAGACACCACAGTTCTCGGACTTAGAGCCGGGCTGCTTAACACTGCCGCATTCGCATCTTGGGCAAAGAACGGTATCAACTACTCATAATATTCAACCATTACAAGAATGGGGATGGTGTAAGTTTAATGCTCATTATGTATTGATACATGTGTCTTTTCTGTTCTATATCTAAATCACCGGAAAGTAAATTCAAAGTCTTATTTACGAGTCGATAGATGTTGTGTTTTGCCAGGCTTTTACGTTAAACGACATTCTGATGATGCCTGCTCCAAAGACCTAGGCCTTAAGCTGGCTGTGCTATTAACTCTAGTTTAAAATGGTATAATTGCAATTCTTTTAAACACTAAAGAATTTCTTTACTTACTTTTTGAAACATACCTTCTGTACATGACCTGGCTAGAGTGACGATTAGATTCTGAGATTTTTATTGAGATCTTTGGTACGATCTAGATCAACTAGATTGGGGTTATCATCCCCATGATCTGTCTTATATGTTTCTATGTAACGAGGAAGCAGTATACACAATTACTATCATAATGCAGTAATCTGAGCCTTCTAATATGATATAACCTGTACCTCAATTGTGATGTTGATCGCCCTTTGCCGACATTTTATTAGTGCTCATTAGCAATCGGCCTTTGCTTTTTAGGAAATGGCACAATACTGAAAAACACCAAAAAACATCAAGGACTAAAACCAATTAAACGGAGAGACACTGTCACAAAAACACAACAATGGGAGGCCAAGTCAGACCACTCCATCACGAACCAAGAAGAGTGGAAGAGCTTTCCAGCGAACTGCTCGTGGCCGGTGGGCTGGGTGCACTTAAAGGTGCAGTCATAGGTGTCACTTCTGCGCTATTACTGAGACTGATCAGTCCAACTTATCGTAATGCGAGAACGCAAGTCAAAGTGTTCTACCATGCAACGTGGATCAGTATGGGTGCCGTGTTCTGGGCTGATAAACAGCTGTTGAAGTTTGAGAAGAGATTGTTCAAAGAGGAGAATGAAAGAAGAGAAAGAGTACTGGATGAAGCAGCTGATAGAGGGATATTTTTGGAGGATGATAGAAGAAACTTAGATGATGGCCTTCATAGAGTTGGAAAGTAACCTGTTCTTTATCTTTTGCAGCATTGGTACAAATTGCATGGCTATATTATATGGCTATACTACATGTAAATATTCCCAGATTCTCATTATTCATGACCACCCTTATATTTAAGTCTTGTTGCATTATGCAGTTTTTTAGTCTTTCGACCTTACCTACACATAAATAGTTCATTTCTTTTGTCTTTTCTTCGTAAAGAAAGTATCATCATTCTTGAACGTTCTTGATAGATTCTGTCCCCATTCACTCTGTTGAACACCCGCAGCTAACTCAACCACTCTTGACAAGTCATCCGTGAAGACAGGACTTCCTTTTCTAATTCGATCGATGTCATTATGATCCAACTTATCAAATTCTGGGTTGGAGCTTACCAACCGCTTATGAATGACCCTGAATCGTTTATCTGAATCCCATAATAGGAGTTCAATCGATGCTCTCGTAACCCTTATAATTCTTACCCCTTTTATAAATGGTATCGAGCCATCTTCATTTTCTGGATAAGGAATTGAGATAGGTGTTAATAAGGACTTGGTCCACAACACAACAGAATCTTCACAATGTACAAGTAAGAAGCCAGGGATATTGGCATCTGTAATCAGGTCCTTGATGGCACTGTTAGTTATGATCGTAGCTATTGGTGATGATGAGTCTTCTGACCAAACGAAAACCGTTGTTGGCATAGTGTTCACAGTGCTGAATATTAGCAAGTTCTGGTCTTCATCCTTACTATGAATGGCTCTGCAAACTCCTCTTTCAATTATTTCTAGATTCAACAATTGAGGTAGCTTTATTCTGCTTGAATTGAGAGCTTTCCTTATGTTGAACTTCGTGTTGTTTGAGCTCTGTTTCCAAATTGTCGTAGTATTGGAGTCTATGTTTGGTGAATGCTTCAGGATTTCTCGCACTAGAAAAGACGCATTGTTTGAAATGTCTAAGATTCTGATATTCTCTCTATGGTCACCAATTAAGATTGTGTTATCATCAAGGAACTCTAGTATGGTTAGACCAAGCTGATCAGTTGAGCTATCGATGTACTTAAATATCGAGCCCTTTTTATGTGAAAGTTCACCAACTATTGGAAACAGTTCAAGCTTAATTCCATACAGATTATCATCATTTGTTATAATCCAATTACCCAAAGGTGAGATCTTCAGACTTTCTAGGTTTGAAAAAGAGCCAATGATTGATTTATATAAAATCTCTGAGGTTGACCCGTTATTAACCAAGCAATTGTTCACAATAGTTTGTGATTTGCCTATACTAAAAACATGATAAATCAATTCATTGCTTTCCGAAGTTGAAACTCCACTATCTTTTACTCTTTCGTAAACTTTGTTAAACAAAGGTTTTTCAATCTCTATTAATACCCTGCTGTAGTCCAATGAATAAATCTTAAGGTAGAGATTATTTTTCAAAAAGAGGGCTATCTGTTTAGAGCCAGTATATGTTGATTCTCTTTGACTTTCAACTGGATTAAACCACTGAAAAGATTCAATTCCAAAGACGTCACTTTCTGTTATTGTTACGTCAATAGTGTCATCTAGCACATCGAACACTCTTATTTGGCTTGAAGAGTCTATGAGAACAGCAATTTTGAGACTCTTATCAGACGGAAAGGGTTCCCAAGAAATCTGTGTTATTCTCTGATACTTCGAGGTAGAATTATTGGGAAGCCTGTCTAAATCAATTGTCCTTTGTCTTTCAAGTGAATCTGAAGATCGTATTATGAGCCGAGTAGCATTGAGATGTGCAATGAACCTTCCGTTTGGGGATACTAATGGTTTGTAGCTAGAGAATGTGAAGGGTGAAGAGATATCGTCCATCACTTCAGGCCAGAATTAATTTTGGCTTCTGATTCATTAGTTTCTTTATTAGTAGGTTTGTTTGTTTACTTTTTTTTTTGTATGCATACCATGCACTCGTAACCCTGAATAGTTATGCTATATGTTATTATACACAAAATTAAAACTAATCGATCATTCATTATTTACTATTCTATCACCGACTAGCCGGTCTATCCTCTCAATAAGACGCACGCAATTATCGAGCGATTCTTGAGTGTAATCACGATCTCTTTTGAAGACACTAGTTAAGCTAGAGTTCACAATCTCATAAGAACTCTTCAAACGACCTATAACCTTCTTTCTGAAGCTGACTTTTGTACCTGTAGATAAATCTTCCGTTTCAAGTCTGCTGCGACCAGAATCTTTCACTATTGATTGTCCTTCATCCACAACCAGACTGTCTTTATAAACATCGCCAGTCTCCCAAATGAATCCAACCAAATATTCGAATATGTTCGAATTGATAAGCCTCTGACATATCACTTCTTTTCCTTTAGAAGTATCGTTAAACTTTATCATTATACGATGCTGATGGTGTTCATAGAAATTGATTAAGTTCTCTACCTCATCCATATTTGAAATACCCACAACGATGAAACAGTCATCATTACCCAGAGTGTGCGTTATGCCGACTTGCCCACTATCCATTAATGACATGTAAGTGTTTCTTCTTGAAATACCCAGAAGTATCTTTTCAACCTCTATCAAATCTTTACAAGTAACGACAACACCAACAGGGGAAGACAACCCACTAGCAATACTCTCAAAATTTGCACAACCTAAGGGTACGAGAGTTAAGGAATATGTATCGTTGAAATATAAGTAAGTTAGCTCATCACAGATATGACCGACAATCGGGAAATCTAAGCTGTTATCGGCTAGCAACTGTCTGGTATTAACCAATCCATTAGAGATGTGGAATGGAGTAGAGTGAACCACCTCATTAACATTCATATTCAGACAAATTTTAAGGTTACCAAGCTCGAAACACTCTAACCATTTGGTGCAATTCTGCAGCTGTGAGCTATTAGTGATGAATTGTGGTCCTAACACCACTGCTAGTTGTCCATTGTTTGAGCCTCTATGGATTAACTGATGGATAGATTCCCGATTCTGCTGAATAACTGAGCGAGACTCTTCGCTGAGTGGGCACAGGAATTCTTTCACTACTTCGGGCTGCGATATTGCAACTTGCTCTTTGCCTTTGGGTGGGTTTTGGAGTTAGTACAGTTGCTGTGTTTGCTAGGCGGGAGGTGATTCGAGGTGTTGAAATTTACCAGTCAAACAGATGTCATTGTCAAAGCTGAAATCTGTGGAGACGGTGGGCAAAGTAGAGAGTGTTGAGTACTTTGAATCTCTCATTCTCTTAAACTCCACTTCTCTTCGGTGTTTTCTCCTGACTGCCACAGAACCTTGAGTTAATAGTTAATAGTTAATAGATGGAAATTCGATATTCCTTCTCTTTCCACAAAACAAAAATCCATTGAATTCGAGGAAAAAAAACATCAACAAACATATCAAACAGATTAAAAAGGGTGGTCGTCCCATTCAGCAGCACTCACCATAAAATGAATCAGAAAAGGTCAGAGACACTTTTGAGTGAGTTTTAGACACCATAGTAATTTTACCTTGAAGAATTTACAGTACTAACAGAAGCACTCCTCTATAGAGAAAGTAAATGTAAACACAGACTTTCTGATATCAAGGCTTCAGAACATTATTGCATTATCAGCATCAACCTCAACACAGGAGATCCAAGCATCAGAGATGCTACAGATAGAATCCAACTCAATGATGATTATTAGATTAGTGGAGGAGCTGTTATCAGTAACAAGAACCCTTCGAGAGAATTGGATATTGGGTCAAATGCCTCAAATTGAAAAAAATGCAATTGAAGAAGAGGAGGATGTCCTGAAAGGCATAAGTGGGAAGCTGGATTTGATACTGGATCGGATTGTTCAGGGTGAGAAGTATGAAGAGGAGATCAACGATGATCTCGAGGATGATGAAGATGGGCAGGATGATGAAGAAGAGGAAGAACAAGAAGAGGAAGAACAAGTAAAAGAAGAAGATGAAGAGAAGGTGAAAGAAGAGGAGCAAGTGAAGGAAGAGATGAAAGGCGAACAGGCGAACGAAGCAACCAAAGACTCTGACGATAAAGAGGTGAAAAAGGAAACAGAGATTAAGATCGAAGACGAAATTGTAGGAAAAGAGACACAAGTAAAAGAGGAACACCAAGAGGAACGTCCACAAGGACAAGCACAACAGTCGGCCCAAGAACAGAGCACAGCACAAGACCCTTATGAGATTACCGACGTTGATGCCCTATCTAATGACACTACGGGGATGCTGGGGCTTGACAACGACTTACAACCATTGACTTTAGGAAGCGATGGTAATTTGGGAGAGATTGATTTTGATAGTTTTGGAAATGTTGGACCAGATAATACAAGTGATATTATAATGCTGGATTGAAAAAGGACTACTAACAAAAGGACAAGGTTTCTTTTTTTGCTGTGATTGTATGGGTTTACAAGGTCTTCTCAAAACATAATTCATCTATTAAGTCATATTTCTAGCTTAGTGATAGGTTCATTAATTTAATCAAACACTTCGCATTGTGAGGTTCTTGTTTCAAAGTCCTGTAAGGTAAACTTCTTGAAATCGGCATTAAGATTGATGTAGTTCGAAGAAGGACCTCTTGGTCTAATCACCTTCTCATCAATACTGAACTGCGATTCCTGGTCAAGACCAATGTCTTCATCAAACGACGGGAGAATATCCATAGGATGCAGCAGATTGCGATATGGATCTTTTTCGTTGAAGTAGTTGTCTTCACTACTTTGTACATCATTTGAGAGGACAAGTGTATCGAACTCGACATCAGTGGAGTTCATTGAGGCATCCATATCATAGAGAGTTGGCGAAGAGCTGGATGAAGTTCGCTTTGAAGCTTGTGTGGGTTCCACGGAATGAATTGATGCTTCTTTTCTAGTCTCATATATTCTAGAAGAGCTTGAAATAATGTCTTCAGAGTCTATCTGATTGGATTGGTCAATTTTGGTGTGTTGTTCGGGTGGTTTGATGCTAGTTTTCATTGAGGATTTCACCTTGATGACTCTTCTTTTCTTGAACTTCAAATCATTCAGCTCATTATGTTCTTGTGGTTTTTGATACTTATCTTGTGATAATGAAATTCTTTGAACAACATCGTTGAAGCCCGTTGGTGTTAACGACAATGTGTCGAATATATTCATGTTCATTCTTGGGTTGATATTTATTAGCTCATCTTCGGTTCGTATCAGAGGCACTAGCTCAGCGCCAAAATCATCATGATGCTTCACTGGAATATCAGTTTCAACGTAGTCATCTAGGATCTTCAGCTTGTGTATCATAGTAGGTAGATCCTGTATCAGGAACTCAGTGGCCAACTTGAGTGTATCGTTTTTGATGATATCAAACAACTCATCATCCAACAGCTCATCAATGGAAGTTTGAATATCCAAATTGATGGTTGGATCATCTTTGAACACAACAGTGATATTCTCTCCGTTATAAACAACCGTTAATAATGAGTCTATTTTGAAGTTGCTTAGTCTGAAATCAACAGGGATCACAGTCGACTTATCAGAAAGCACAAAATGAGGTCTTGTGAAAGAGTCAAACTCCATCAATCGTAAAGAGTTGATCTCCATATCTGAACAAAGCTTTATATCGAGTTCACCTGCATAACCGAACTTGAAAAGTCCCTTGAACTTGTTATCGTTAAGATCTATGATGTCTAGGATTTCGAAAACTGGAGAGTGCTGTCCCAACGAAAGCGACTTAATCGTTATCGAGCGTGGGAACTGCGGTATGTGTGTCGATTTGAGAATGGTGTTTATGGACGACTGGATGTCAAGCATCGATAGATCGAGCCAGTTGAATAAGAAGGACATTCTGATGTGTTGTTCCGGTGAAGGTTGGAGAGAGTATTCCGAGGCAAAGCTGGTATTGGTATTAATACACTTGACACAATACCTGATATATTAGGGAACAAAAAAAGCAATAGAAGCGAGATGTGTATGTTAAGAGTGTCTGAAATGTGGGCAATGTGGGTTGATAGCTATCTGAGTGCTGTAGTTGATTGGGCAGTTGGGCAGTCACTTGATCTTTTCTATACACAAGATCTATAAATTGTGCTGGCTCATTTTGTCATTTCCTTTGCTCACATGTGCCAAAACCCAAAAGAGTGACGACGATGGGGTTGTTGGGCCAACCAAAGACCAGCCAAAAAGAAATTTCTCCAACAGAAAAAAGTAGAAGTGCCTCAGATTATGTAAGCAACTCAAATAAACTGCGCTAGTATCACTGTTTAATTACTACTGTCTTACACTGCTGGATCTTGTCTTGGATTTTGTTATGTTCATGTTGATGTTGAGCTTGATTCACTGTCAATTTACATACACAAAAATCAGAGTTATTCGAGAAGGCTACAGAATCAAATCTGTATTCTTATTACCTTTAATGTAGTCTAACAACAACTATACTGTACAGATGCTAGATTCCTCATCAGAATAAACCTTCTTTCCTTTCCTCGTAAAACATTTCCATTGTGTAAAGAAAAGCACCTTTCCGAACTTTCTTCTCAACTGAGCAAACTCATACCATTTGTCTTGTTGGCATTTTTCCTCCAAGATCTCTGTTTTTATCTTCAAATCGTTGTAGTTGTTGCTTAAAATGTGACGTCCTTCTTCGTTCTGGTCAATAACAGGAATACTCCCCAATTCAGACAACTCATCAACAGCTTTCTCACCAGCTCTTTCAGCATCAATCAAAACACTGAGATAAGGAATATCATTGAAGGTCCATTGTCTGTTAGGATCAAGGTACTTGCTTACCTTTCTTTGAACCTCAGGTGGATCCAAATCAACAAGACAACACACATGAAACATCGTGTGGCAGCAAAACACCGAAGAGGCAAAGATGGCCACAAACATCAAAGTAATCATGAATATCAAGAAATAAAGAAACATTCTTGATTTGAACTCATAGTCATCTTCGGCTTCAGACAAAGATGTTGATGTCATATTTCTTGCGTTTGAAACAGTCTCAATGACAGTATGATTGATATACATCTTTTTGAGACAAGCTTAAGGGACCAAAAATGAGCTCCGATTAGATAAAATCCAATCAATAGTTTGTAATTGATTTAAAAGAAGTAGGTTGACTCAATTATATATTGACAACCAGACAAAGTAAAGCAGTTTGAGATTTCAGATGTTCTGTAGCTAAGAGTCTAATAAGTAGAGTATGGGAAGCAGAAAACAGAAAGAAAAGAGGAAGGAAGAAAGACTTTGCCATCCTTTTATATTCAGCTTAAGATCTCTTATATTCAGCTTAAGATCTCTCATATTCAGCTTAAGATCTCAACATAACTTTAATCGTACATCCCATTTCTTCCAAAATAACTTCTCAAAGAGCTCAATTTGGCCACCGTCTGCACCATTGAGTCTAAATCTCTTGCCTAGTCCATTCCTTTTCCATTTGTTCTAGATCTTGCGTATTTACTTTTCTGATCAATGTATTGAAAACCGCCACTTTTCTCTTCTTCTGTAAGATCTCACTCTTATTGATGAAGGTCTCATACTTATCAAGCTTGTTGAACTGTTCGAACTTTGTGCCTTCCACCTGCTTCAGCTTTGCCTTCAAGATCTCAATTATGCTTAGCAGTTTCTGCATACCTTCACCTGTACTTGACAGTGTAACCTGTTGCTCCTGCTCCACCAAGACTCGGAGCAGATGTGTAATTCGTTTGTTCATTTTATCACCTTTCTTAATGACTACCACTGTGCTGAGAGTGGAAGTTGAAGCATCTAATGGCGACGATGAAACGGAGGCAATTGGAAGCTCTGTCTTCTGCTTCTTGCGGGGCGGTAATTCGTTGGATGAAGGGCTGCTCATTGGCTGGGCTTGTGCTGGAAATATTATTTTTGTTCCTTGTTTGGTGAGGTTTCTTTCATTTCTGAGTCGTTTGTAATTTTTATGATTGAAAATTTTGTTGTGCGCAGGCGAAAGAAACAGCTCTTTAACAAGATGAAAAAGGTCGAATTTAAGTATAGAACCTTATTTTACATGCAATTGAGCTGTTGTGGGTTGATGAGCTAGTACTTCAAAACGTACGTTCTAATAAAGGGGTCGATCTTTTCAAGTGAAGGGTGCCAATGTTGATCTACAACTTATTTGAATTTCAGCGAGAGTAGCACCAACGGATACCAGGCAGAGAGTTTCTCCGAGACAAACAACAGGTGATTTAACAAGAGTTAACAGTAATCGCACAAGTAATCGCACAAGTGATCGGCTTAATAGACAAAATTGTTCACCATATGCACATTCTCCGCACTCAAAAACACTATAATCTCTCTATTGTGGTGGCCGATTCTATGACTTCCAAGAACTTTATAGGCATGATCTTTCCTCCACCCTTTCACACCTCTTTGGCGTCTATATAGCCTACGCCGAGTCTATTTCTCCGAGAATCGTTCCACCTAGTTCCCCCGGTTATATAAATACCCCAGAGTTTCCTCTTACCTCGCTCTCATTTCTCCTATAATAACACCATACAAACACAAACAATGACTGAATTCGATATTGAGCAAGTTCTCTCACAATTAACAATTCCAGAAAAGATTAATTTGATCGCTGGGATTGACTTCTGGCACACTCATCCCGTCGAAAGACTAAACATCCCTTCATTGAGATTCAGTGATGGACCTAATGGTATACGTGGGACAAAGTTCTTTGACAGTGTTCCTGGTGCAGTCTTACCAAATGGTACTGCTCTTGCCTCAACTTTTGACAAGTCTTTGGCTCTTAAAGCTGGTGGCGTCATTGCCAATGAAGCTAAATCAAAATCCGTCCATGTTAATTTAGGTCCAACTACAAACATTCAAAGAGGTCCAAATGGTGGTAGAGGCTTTGAATCCTTCAGTGAAGATCCTTACTTGGCAGGTTTGATCAGTTCGGGTGTTATAAATGGTTTGCAGAATGGGAAAATCGCAGCCACCATCAAGCATTTCCTTGGTAATGACTTGGAAGATGAGAGACAAGGATCTGACTCAATCATCACACCAAGAGCACTAAGAGAGATCTACTTGGAGCCTTTTAGATTGGCTGTCAAGAATGCAAACCCAAAAGCATTCATGACTGGTTACAATAAGATCAATGGTATCCACATCTCACAAAAAAAGGAAATCCTCAATGACATCTTACGTGAAGAATGGGGATGGGATGGTACAATAATGTCAGATTGGTTTGGTACTTATACATCGAAGAACTCAATAGAAGCTGGTCTTGATATTGAGATGCCTGGTCCTGCAAGATTTAGAACCGTTGATGCTGTTTCTCAACAAATCGGTTCTAGAGAAGTCCATATCAACGACTTGGACAACAGGGTCAGAGGTGTGTTGAAATTGGTCAAGTATGGTATCGAATCTGGTATTCCACAAAATGGACCTGAAACTGCTGATAATAACACTCCAGAAACTGCTGCTATCTTAAGAGAGATTGCTTCTCAATCCATCGTCTTGTTGAAGAATGACGATAACATCCTACCTTTGAAAAAAGATGAAACAATCGCTGTTATTGGTCCAAACGCTAAGGCACAAGCCTATGCTGGTGGTGGTTCTGCAACATTGACCCCATACTACGTTGTTACCCCTTATGAGGGTATTCAAAACAAAGTCGGCTCTTCTACCACCGTCCCTTACTCAGTAGGTGCATATGGTCATAAGAGTCTTCCACCACTTGGTATCCAATTGATCAATCCAGTCACTGGAAAAGCTGGATACCACACTACCTTCTATAGCCAGCCACCAGAAGTCAAAGATCGTGTCAAATTCCACGAGTTGGATGATGTTGCGTCTTTGTTACACTTTGCTGATTTCAAACATGAAGAGATAAAAGATTATCTCTTCTATGCCGATTTTGAAGGTTTGTTCACACCAGAACTTGACGGTGATTATGAGTTTGGTATCACTGTTGCTGGTACTGCGCAATTGTTTGTCAATGATAAACTGGTTGTTGATAACAAAACCAAGCAAAAATTGGGTGTTTTCTTTGGTAGTGCAACTGTTGAAGAGAAGGGATCCATTCACCTAGAAGCTGGTAAACAGTACAAAGTTCGAATTGAACTAGGTTCTGGCCCAACTTCAACATTAGAAGGAAGAGTTGGTGATTTCACAGGAAGTGGTAGTTTGATCTTTGGTGGAGCTAGGGTCATTGATGCAAAGGAAGAAATCAAGAAAGCTGCTGAATTGGCCAAATCCGTTGATAAACCAATTGTTGTTATTGGATTGAATGGTGAATGGGAGTCAGAAGCTTACGATCGTGAAAATTTGGACCTACCAGGATACACAAATGATCTAGTCGAAGCGGTGTTGAAGGCAAATCCAAATGCTGTGATTGTCAACCAATCAGGTACCCCTGTTGAGTTCCCATGGATCCAAGATGCCAAAGCTTTGGTACAGGCCTGGTTTGGTGGTAATGAGCTGGGTAACGCCATAGCTGATGTTCTTTATGGTGACGTTAATCCATCTGGTAAATTATCTTTAACTTTCCCAGTGAAATTCCAAGATAATCCAGCTTATTTGAACTTCAAGACCGAGAGAGGAAGGGTTTTGTATGGTGAAGATATCTTTGTTGGTTATAGATATTATGAAAAATTACAAAAGAAAGTGTTATTCCCATTCGGTTATGGTTTATCGTACACCACATTTGCCTTCTCTGACTTGAAAGTCTCTGCTGATGAGGTCAATGACAAAATCTCAGTCTCTGTTAAAGTCTTGAACACAGGTTCTGTCGCCGGTAAAGAGACTGTCCAAGTCTATATATCCAAGACTGAAAGCGATGTTATCAGACCTGTCAAAGAATTGAAAGGTTTTGAGAAAGTTGAGTTGGCTGCTGGTGAATCTAAAGTGGTTGATGTGGAACTAGTGTTCAAAGACTCTGTCTCTTTCTTCGATGAGTATCAAAACAAATGGTCGGTCCAAGAAGGTGAGTATCAAGTCCAAGTTGGTCCTTCTTCTGATGATATTGAGGTTATTGGTTCTTTCAAAGTTGAAAAATCAAAATTCTGGTTAGGTTTATGATCACTCACTAGAAATTTGAAAGTCACAATATAGATTTCCAAAATGATAAATTTTACACTATTGTTGATTCTTTTATGACATTGATATAAAATACATTTTTTGTTCTCGATTAATTAAATACCGTAACGATTACGAACTTGGAACCACCTCCCATATAATTATTGATTAATACTTCTTCTTAAACCCATTCTTCAACTCACTCCTATGTTCTACCACGAAAGAAATCTTGGATTTTATCTCCTTCAAATCACATCTCAAGAACTCTAAAATCCTTGGGGTAAAGAATTTCAAATCATTATTGTTCTCTGAATATCTTTTAAAAGTTTTGAGAAATCTCTTCCACTGTTCCTTATTCCAATGCTCAGAATCACCAAAAGCTTCTCTACCTTCTTCGACCTCATCTTCTCTTTTTCTCTTTCCATTCTGTATTCCTTCCGTATTATTCAAGACTTGTGATTCATATCTTCTCAAATTTGGGTATAAGTTAGGTCTGAATGCAAAGTTCTCTGTATTAGCTAGGTCACTGACTTGTTCTGAGCTCTGTAGTACTCCTCCGTCAACTTTTGTTCTCTCTAGTTTGATTTCAGTTCGAATTTGATCCGATTCTCCAGTTTTAATATTAGAGCTTTGCGTGTGATCTACCTCATTTTTACTCTTTGTCAGTTCTTTTAAATCAGGGTACAAATTCTGTGAATTTTTCAATGACACAACTCCACCTTCCTTAGCAGAAGTCTCAAAGTCCATATGCCTTTTCTGAATCTCTCTTGGATCCAACAGCTTGCCAAACTTGGTGGAAGTCATCTCTGGTACATCCAGATCGTCTTCTTCAGAATCGAACTTTGATATGCTTGACCTCAGCTCATCAATCACTTGTTCAACATTCCGTATAGTCCCATCTTCGTGATTTTTAGTTTTGGTAGTACTGGTTTGAATGATTCTTCTTGCCGGTGAAGACTTATCCAGCACTATAGGTGAGCTTTTCTTCACTTCTGGTAAGCTTTTATCAAAGATTGGGTTATGGTCCTTGAATTGATTTGATTGGAGGTTCTGTGTGAATATAGGTATTTTCGACGTGCTTGGTGGTATGTAATCATTTTGGAATAGAGATAGGATATTGGTTGATGTGTTTCCTTTTGTAGCTATGGATGGTGTCGAATGGATTGATGGTTGTTTCGAAGCTGGTCTTGAAGAGGGTCTTGATGTTGACTTTCCAAGTGGCCTTTGTATGGATGAAGCCACAAAGTTGCTGGGTATTATGGGAATCTTTGGAGTCTCTTTGATGTTTTGCTCGGGGGATCTTGAAGATCTTAGTAAATCTATTGGTGGTGATCTTGATTTAGCACTTGATTCAGATTTGAGTGGTTCATTGGTCTGCTTCAGTGTAGGATATAATGATTTTTTTGTGATACTTGAAATTGGCGTTGATTTCAACGATTCTCTAGTTAGATTCTCAGATGGATATTGATGTTTCTCTGGACTCAACAAATCTGCAGGTATATCATCTAATAGAGTTTCATTTGCCTTCTTATTATCGTAATCGTTAAACTCATCATCATCAAACTCATCATCTGCGATGATTCGTCTAGAACCGTTCCCATTATAGGACCTTAACTTGAAGGAGTCAAGAATAATTTTTGAATCATCTCTGATGGGTGACTTTTGTATGACTTTTTTCAATTTTGGGGTTCCTTTTCTCAAGGGTGATTTAGAAGTATCGTTCAATGGGATTACAGCGGCAGCTAATTGTGTTCGTGTTCTTTGGTCAAAGGTAGTTGTTGGTTCGAATTCATCGCTTGAGGATTCATCTTCTTCACGCTTATGTCTTCTCAATGTCTTTACTGGGGATGTGACAATATTGGAATCATTCTGGAACTTTCCATCAACTCTAGCTTTCCTTGGAGTGACTCTTCTTGAGCCTGTTTGGTGTGAGTTTGACGTTGCTCTCTTCAGAGATGATGAAGTGTGGGACAGGAGGACACTAGAGTCATCCTTAACCACCAATCTTTTAGAACGTCGCTTTCCAGGCGTCAGCTTATTGAGCAGCTCGTTGCTCGTGTATGCCTCCAAGTTCTGATTCAACTCTTTTTGAATTGAGCTCTTGTCGGCCATCGTTCCTGAAACAGCAACTTCGCGTTTATTTGGTTTTCTGCTTTGTTTGTATCTGTTTACGAATTTTATCTGTTTGTTTATGTTTCAGTTTTGTTCCCTAAACTATCACCAATTCGCGGAACATCTTGCAAAGAAATGGTGTACGAGGGATCATCATCTTTGTTGGACTTTGTTGGCTGAACAAGAGGTTTATAAAGGGACAGGTGAACTTGCTTTAGCTGGCCGTCTGAGTTGTATGTTGCTGCTAATTTCCTACGCGTTGAACATCCACGCTAAAACAGTTTTATAGCAGAGAGAAAATGAATGGCTCGTGCTGAGATTGAGATCCACCGTACAGAAGAGAGAACAGCTCCAGTCGGTGGAATGAGCAGCATTGGAGTAGAAAGCAGGAGGTTATGTAATAGCTATATATTTTGGTGGGAGTAAATTCAGAATGATATCATGTAGTAGATAAGAGATCCCCTTTCTATGATCTCACCAGCTAGGAAATTGTGCATATTCTCTTCATGTTGAAGACCAGATCATGAAGGGTTTCATGGCACTCAGAGGAATGACTCTCTACGAGAACGACAGAATGGCTGTGCCCTCCACACACCGAGCTTCTAACTCACAGCAGTTATCTCCTTCTCCTAAACGAACGGGAGGCCAAAGAGAACAGGAGAGAGAGCCCCTTTACTCATTGTTTCGATACGCTCCGTATCCCTTTTCTCCCAATCGGGCAATTGGGACACTCCTATTTTCGCAGTGTATTACCTGATTAGGAAGTAGATCACGCCAAATTCTATACGAGCTTCCTTGTTACTTTTCGCCAATTTGCGCGCAACTCTTTTGAAACAAATATTAAAAAACATAGAAAAAAAACAAAACTTCACTTTCGCTTTTCTGCTATAAAACCAAGAAATCAACCACACGCTTGAGCTTTTGAGTCTGTTTCACCCCCGAAAAGAGAATCAGAGTCTCACAGAAATATTTGCCACGCACAAGAACTGCTAACACAGTCGAAACTACAAACACTCTTCTACTTTTTCAATCCATTAAAAAGCTTCAGTTTAAGCATCACGCTTTTTTTTTGCCGTCCTTCTAGAACATCGTGACACCACCTAACCATCCAAACATGAGCTTATCTCCTGAGCCAGCACACGTTTCTATATCTGCCTCCCCTGTTGCCGAGGGCACCCTATCTCCACAACCATCCAACCCACATCGTCGTCGTTCCTCATCCATCATATCACACGTTGAAGAGGAGACGTTCGAAGAGAAAATCGATCAAGAGAGTGAGCCTAACCTAAACGCAAATTGGGTCCACTCTAAAGGTGCATGGGTTATACATGTTGTTATAATTATATTCCTGAAAGTTTTTTACGATTTGGTACCTGGTATCACCAATGATTTGAGTTGGACATTAACAAATGCCACCTATGTCATTGGTTCTTATATAATGTTCCACCAAGTCAAAGGTATCCCATTCGAGTTCAATTCTGGTGCTTATGATCATTTGACAATGTGGGAACAACTAGACGAAGGTGCATTCTACACTCCAAGTAAAAAGTTCTTGGTCGGTGTTCCAATCGCGTTGTTCTTAGCTACTACTCATTATACCGGTTATGATTTAAAACTATTCATAATCAATGCAGTGATCTGCGCAATGGGTGTTGTTCCAAAATTACCAATCTTTGACCGTTTGAGAATAACGTTTTTTTAAAGAATTTCAAAAACTTCTATCACACAGAGTACTGATCGATCCACATTTTTACACATTCTTTGAAGATGTTGAAGGAAGAATTTGAATATTCTCCACTACTTACACAGACATACCATCCCAGGGGATCATCACTTTTACTACCAATACCTTATCCTACAAAGGCGTAATACATTTAATCTTGAAAATTCCCACCTTTTTATAGATCTCTTCAAGATTGAGTTCCCAATTTTTTTTTTTTGATTTGAACATAAAGATTCCTTCGTATACAGTCCAACTATCACTTAATATTACCCCTTTTAGCTTATCCCTCATCCTTTGATCTCATTCAATATTTACATTTATGAAACTTAACAGTCGATATCGATTTATCTGTAGACATAGCGTTTCAGTAAACTAACAAATTCGAAACACGCGAATACTAGTGCTTACTAGCATAAAAAAGAGATAAAAACCTGAATTTAGAGTATCTAGTAATAAACAATAACCATGAAACAAAACTAACTCTAGAAGGAATTAACCAAAGACCCATGAAAACCTCCTTTAACAGTAACCCAACCAACCCCTTTGTAGATATATGTATATAAAATGCATAAATCATAAGTAATGACAGAAACGAGAGAAATGAATTATGCGTCTCAAAGATTCAGTCTTTCCCTGACTTTATCCAAAACTGGGGACGTTAAATCCTTTTCAAGACATAACTTATACATCTCTTGCAATAATTCCAAGTCATAAGAGTTCGTTAGATCTTTGGAAGTCTCCGTAGATGTGGCTAATGAATTGCTTGAAGAGAATATAGAACTTGGTCCAGTGGATTCAATTTGGGATGAATTCGATGAGAATATTGATTCTGTGGATGATTTTAGGTTCACACTTAATTTATTGAAGACCTTGTTGAAAACTGACTCGTTCTTCAAAGACGCTTCATTCATTGAAGGTGAAGAAGATGATGATTCTCTGTAGTCGTGTTCCGATGAATATAGATGTGATTCAGTGAAACGTTCAATTGAAAGATTTAAAATGGAGTTGATGAATTCATCAACGTCGTTGGAGAATACGCCCCAACAATTCTCTGAGAGTAAATGCTGGTAAATCAACTCGGCATTATCGATATTTAGCAACAGCTTCATATTCTTCTTTAGGATAATCAGACCAACGCGCAACAAAGTTGGCTTGACACCTTCGATTAACATAACGTCGAACATTCTAATCAAAAAGTTAAAAGGCATGGTTATTGAATAAGAGCTTAGTATCCATTGGGATAGAAATATTTTGAGATCAATCTCTAATGGAGAAAAATGTTGATATAGCTCAGGTAATTCAACTTTAAAAATCTCATCAAATTGATAAAACCAAAGATGTAAATCACTCATTTGATTATCATAGATATTTCTTAGTTTGTTGACATCAAAAAAATTAACGATTGAGTTGAATGTCTTCAACTCGGAGTTTTCATTATTCTTAATATAATGAAATAAAAAAGGTGCAACTATAAATTGTAAACCTTGACAATATCCCATATCACTATCAAATATACTGTATGCATTCAATATTTTCTCAAATTTAATTTTTGTTTCGAATTCATTGAACATAGATAGCTCGGGAAATGTTCTATTCACATCTTTGAGGATAATTCTCAAATCAGGAGAAATGTCGGTATTCAAAGAACTGTATAAAGTTTCCAAATAATCATCAACAGAACCGTTTGAATCACAAGATTGGGTCAAGACCCCCCAAACGCGATCTCTCAACTGTGGGGGAATACCACCAGAGGTTAACATGAATCTTGTATAGTTTGGTAAAGTCAACATACAACTGGTATAAGAATTGATGAAGAAGCACCAATACGACACCTCTAAATCGGAATAAGATTGATTCAATGTCTTCAAGCAACAAGATTCCAAATTTTCTTTTGGAGAGCCCTCATTTGCCATTTCATCGTTAGAGAATAATGTTTGGTGACAATTTGAACAAGTAAGAGATAGATTTGACGAGTCTTTTGAATTCAAAAGATCAGTGATATCTTGTTTTGAACAGGTATTTGAAGAAACACTGCCCTTCAGGTTTGAGTTGGAAGATTGATGGGTGGAAATGGCCTCTAGGTGCGAAATCAGCAGCTCAGTACTGGAGGATGTGGAAAGAGATTGCTGAGCAGCAGCTAAGTTGTTCTCGAGTTCTAATAAAAGTTGGAAGTCTGGTGAATCCATAGTTAGGCAGCGTAGTTAAACAACGATGATGAGGAAGGAATAAGAAATAGTGGGCTTAAAAGAGCGTAAGAAGTTGGATAAAATGAGTGACAAAAGAGTGACAAGAAAGTGGGATAGTGCTTAAAGGAATGACTATGAGTTGGACTGTTTAACGGTGCGTTCTGACTATGGATATGTGTTTTGTTGTACGAATAAAGACGTGAAACAGCCAAAGGTACACTTTTTTTGTTTGTTTTGGTGTCAGATCAGATCACCCGCGAATATTTACTTTTCTGGCGGAAGGAGGCAGGCAGCTCTTCTGTTACCCGGAGTATCATTATATTCCTATAATTTATCAGTAGTTAAGGCAAATTGGGAAGGTAAAAGGCACAGGAGGTGGGTTATACAGAGAAAGAATACATTTCTGGAGTACGGACCACTGTATGCTGATCAAATGGTTTGTTTGAAAAAAAGTTACAGTAAGATCATGATGCAATTAACGTAGATACATAAGGTCTAAAATCAGGAAGAACTAGCTCTAACGGTCACTTCCGATGTATTAAACTCCCTCTGCTTATTGCTATTCTTATCGAGCTGTAGAAAGTCTCCGTTGAACTCACCATCATTCTCTATCTCACCAAAGCCACCTTCTTCGTCATCAAGTTCAACTGGTTTAGCCTTTCTGCCAATCCTCAACCACCAGATTAAATGTGAGGTGAATATTCCCAGTTCCATAACCCCAACAATACAGTACAGTACCAATCCCAGTATATCCAGGTCATCTTCAAATCCCAAACTCAATGCACTGAAGAAGGCACCTGAGAAATCCAACGTCAGGAAAATAAAATTAATACCAACAACTTGTCCTCTTCTCTTAGCTAATTCGAAATACGGAGGAACCAAACCAACAGCTAACAGTATGGAGGCTATTACACCAAAGATTAAACTGGGCCATTCCAGACCATGATCATATTCTTTTCTAACACTTAAGATACAGCCAATCTCTAACCCTAAGCTGATCACGACAAACATCACCAAGTACACAGTCGCTCTCTTCCAGTGTAGTTTATGAGGAGGATAATATAAAGATTGCCACCAAGTAACAAGGCATAGGGATGTGAATAACTGTGGTTGGACTTGTATTGGGATACTAGCTCTTCTTGAGATGAAAAAAATCGAAAAGGGAACACCTGAGGCTGACCATAGAAATAGCATAATAGGGCTTAAACCTTCACAGTTCTTTCTTCTATAATTGTGATTGATTTGAGGTATCAGCTGAATACACCAGCACACAGTACCTATAGTTCCTAGAACATTACCAGCAGTACTCCCAGTCATCTTTGCAGTGCTTTGATCTGTGATATTGCTTGACTAGATAAAGATGAAGATAATCGCTGAAAAAGGACAGATCTGACTTTAAATAGTACAAGAAAATATGTCCAATATCGACCACCAAACGGCTTTATAGTTTCTTTAGACTCGAGGAAAGGACATTCAGCAGAAACACTATTAAATTTTCAAGTCTAGTTTTATTTCTAAGTTTCCACTAAAAATTTTCATCTCTGGGACTGTATAACTAACTCACTGAGATTCTGTATGGATTCAAAATTCCTCGGGAATTCTGCAAAAAGGAAATGTCGCATTAAGAAGGAAAGTGACACATAAACAATAAGAAATTTTACAGTGAGTGGATTAATCAATAGTCATCAAGATTCAGTCAAATTATTGAGAGTTTGTGATAATCATTGAGGTTTCTTCAAGTCCCTTGGTGTCCTGTGACTCGCTTTTATCTAGTCCTGTTCGAGTCCTTCGAGTCCTTTTATTGAAAAGCTTTTTAGCACGAAAGGAATTGCATGTGATAACGAGCAGAAGATGAGCAAGTACAAATATTATAAAATATCACCATATATCGTGGTTTCTGACTTACAAACATGTCTATTAAGGATATGAACCAGATCTCTGGATTTATTTATTTCATAAGGTCGTTTAAATAAAAAAGATGCAATAATATCTAAATTGCATCCATGAAAGTTCAATTAAGATAGTCGTATCCATTCGTACTAGTGTAGTAACAGATGTGCAAAAAACGACTAACTGACGGTAAATGCAATCAACTTTGGTTCACTTTGATTCAACAAAATGCATAATCATGAGAGACTATCTATTCGAAGACGTTCTTTTCTAGAAGCCACGAGTATTTGAAGAGGACAAAACCAACAGTCTCTTCTTTCGTCCTTTCTTTGTAGTTCCATTGGACAATTTTTCTTGCTCCTTAGCTTTCCTTATCATCTCTTCTGTGTCCCAGTCATTTTCATAATCATCAGCTGTCACAACGGGCCCATCCTTTGATTTAGGAATTTTGGTGCCCCATATTGTTGTTGCAAACTCCTTCTGATCATCTCCCGAATTAGGAGCAGTTATACCGTTATTATCAACTTCAGCACTCAGGTGATCACCATCGTCACCTAAAGTATGCATTTCAGGGGTTGGTATATTTTCTTGAGAAGAAGTAAAATCGTAAACTCCCCAACCATCATTTTCAGACTTGTAAAACTCTAAAGTTTTCAATTCCTGTTCTGTCTCATAAGTTTTCTTAGCATGGTCTTCCTTCTTCAGTTTTAATAAATTTTTACGTCTTCTATCGTTCAACTCTTTTGAAAATTCTTTGAAGACTTCTGGAGGAAGCATGTGCTTCCAGTTTACTTCAATGAAGGCCAATTCGGTTCCTAATGGCAAATGTCCAAAATATTTGAATCTCTTCAATGTCGCTTCGGTAACCATATGGCCATAACTAATACTATCAACCTTCAAAAGTAATGTAGGTGGGAAGTTGGAATATGTGCCGAATGATTTTAGCAACACTTTGATATCCAATGGTGATAAAAAGTATCTAACAGTGGAAGTAAAAGCCGTCTGATAAAAGAAGTAACAATTACCATCATGTAAACCAGAATCATTTTTGTTAATTGAAAGATTATCTATCAAACTAACAAGAGGATTTGGTTCTTCATATAAATTATCAAAATCTGTTTTTAGTTCCTCTAGCTTGGTATCGATTTCGTTGATCGCCTTAAGAACGTATGAACCGTCATCATTGTAGAGTGCTTTATCTTCTTCATATTGTTTCAGAATCTCCAGCTTATCATCTTCGTAGGAGTTTACAATGAATTTCAAACCACCCTTCATTATTCTTGAGTAGGGATAAAGCTCTGAATCAGAATACCAAGGAATATTACCAATTTTCTTATGGTTCAAATTCAAAGAATGGGGTATAGGCAAAATATTATCATATGGTTTTGCCATTAGTTTCATGACCACATCATGACCAACTTTAGGAGTATCAAATCTCTCATCAATGTTACTAATGAGAGCAGGTTTAATTTCAGTTGGTCTCACAGACAATGAACATAATGGACATTCTTTATATCTTTTAAAAGGGGCATCTTTCTTCTTGACAGATTCTGAGTCCAAAAAGCTTAAAAGGCAAGTATGGCAAAAAATATGACCACAAGAGATCATTCTTGGGGCCACTATATCTTCAGTCAAACAAATTGGACAATGATGACCTTTTGGTACTAGAACTCGCAAGATCGAACTATCTTGTAAAACCAAATTTGGATCCAAAACTTGCCCATGATAATCAGCACGGTAATCAACAATAAATCTATAATTAGCATTGACAAACTCCGGGCCTTGTAGATGAATTCTATCACGATTATTACTTGATCTTCTTCTTCTGCGAACAGGTTTACTTAGAAAGTCTGAATCAAGATCTCTTGAAGGTAATGAGAAATCCAACAAGTGGTTGATGGAGATTTGACCTCTTCTCCCTTTTCCCTTGAGCTGACCACTAGCTAGTAATGCCTCATCTTCTAGCTCGATTTCGAAATCATTTAATATATTTCCCTGGTTCTTTCTTTGTTGTTCACGAGCAGACTTGGGCTCCCTTTGTTTACCATTTCTCTTTAAACCGGATGCAGTAGTAGTAGGCTTGTTCTTTGGATTTGAGGGAGGTGGTGTAGCTTGCGATGACATGTTGTAGTTTGATTTTTGTAATTTAGCTTGAGCTAATGTGATAGCCGATTGTTGTTGCTGTTGTAGCTGTTGTTGTTTTGATGGGGTGAAACTAGGAGCGTTTGGGTTGAATTTGTTGGACATAGTCGTAAAAGGTAGCTAGCTTTAAGAGGAACAGGGTATATTGAATGATGATTACTAGTGCAAAAAAACCTCTAGTAAGTAATATCAATAGAAACAATCCAAGTATGCTATGACTCTTTTTCTCCTTTATCCCTTGAGCTCAGAAGAGGTTATGGGAAACAGTGCAGAAAAAGGGACAATAACGGCAAAGGAACCCAACTTTCGAAGAAAATATACCTTCCACTAGTTCAAGCAACAGACCAACAGAAACAAGCAGCCTCTGACCAAATTCAGTACTGTTTATTGTACTGAATCCTCGTTGTTATGGTTTGATGATGAGAAGGCGAAACCCGCGTAGCTCACGAATTTTGGGAACAAGAAATATCCTCGAAAGTGTTATATTCGCGAACACGTTCTGTGGTTTACAAAAAGAGGTCGTGTTATTTTGCTTTGGCGTGAAGTAAAAGAGCTGAGGGAGCATTGGTAGTACCTTTTATATAGGAGTACTACTTATTAAGGAGCACTGCACTACCCAGCCAGAACTTCTCCCGTCAAGAATAATGTCCACGCTCAAAACTGTCAACGTCAAGTGAGTTTAATGCTTCTCGTGTCACTAAATGAAGGGTGAATTATTTACTAACAGTCAGTTCCTAAGCTCTGTGATTGATCTACGTAATGCTATTGACGAGACACTACCAGTTGTTTTAACAAGACTGGGTTACAAACAAAAATTTACCTTGGTCGATACCAGACTTGCAATTGGATATCTAAGCGTGGCTGCTGCTGCTCTTACTTTCTTGGTAGAGAGAAAACTCAAATTTGAAGAAGGCTTCACTTATACTGTCCTTCTTGTAGGAATATATGCAGTTCTATCTGCTGTGAGTTGGTTACATACCACTTTTGTTGAAAAAGATATCATCTACCAAGGTTCCAAAGGTGACCAATTTCTTGAGATCACCGGTACTGTTGATAAATACATCCCTTCCTATCCATTGAATTTAAAAATCAACACTAAAGGTCAGACATCGACGCAATTCAAAGCAAATTTGGACTTCACAGGTATATTTGATAGATACGGTAATCTACATGAGGATCAATTATTTACATGGATATCAAACGAATTAAATTCAAATGGGAAACAAAAGTAATAAGAAACTTCATGATATTCTCAAAGTATTCATTATTAAAATCTAAATTAATAAATATTAAACATTTTAACTTGTCACACTTGTATCAATCTCACTGAACCATCTAGCAAACTCGTTCAGTGAGAAGGGGAGTAACCTCAAGAGTGGAATGGCATAAGTGTATAGAGGTCCATGTAATGTGCCTCGTTCACCTTGATCTATCTTCTTAACAATTCTTGCAGCCAGCACCTTCGAATCCACAACAGGTGCTAGGTACTCCTTTGGTGGCTTCACGTCCTTAAACATCCGAGTATTGAGCTGTCCTGGTGTAACAAGCAAGAATCGCACATTTGGAGACGTAACTTCATGGGATAAATTATCATGAAGTGATATCATTGCAGCCTTTGAGGCGGAATAAATAGAAAGATGGGATGGGCTAACAAGACCCAAAACCGATGCGACTGTGACAACATAGAGTCTTTTCGAATTGCTTCGTAGAAACTCCTTTAGTAAGATTATCGGTGCCATGGTGTTTATATTAAGGATTCTCTTGACTTGAGAAAGGGTGATTTCTGTCAGTAGTTCGTTCTGACGAATAGCTGCGTTATTAACAAGGATTGAAATAGAGCCATGTTTCAATTTGATGTGATTTATTGTAGAGATAAGCTCTGTCTCCTTGTTCAGATCACACTTATAATATTCTATTGCAGATCTCACTTTCGAATCAGAAATATCCTCTATATCTAGTACTATCACTTTGACCTTCTTCTTTAATAGTGCTCTGCATATTTCGAGGCCTAGCCCATTAGCACCACCAGTGACCAAAGCAACATCATTTTTGCCAAGTTGCTCCCAGTATCCTCTTCGTTTGTATGCAGTATTAGAATAACGTAAACCTAGCCCAATTATCGTTGTTATTAAGAGGAACCTTCCAAGTATTATAGGTAGTGAATATCTGTCCCAAACTAGTCAGTAATGAAACCTTGCATAATTAACTCTTGGATACTTACAGGAAGAATAGCACAATAGACCAGAAGCAAATTGGATGGAATAGCACTATAACTACTGCATCAATACTAAGGAGCCTTGTTCTAATGGACATAGTACTTTAAGTGAGTGTGAAGGGGCGTGGTGTCTCGGATCGTACTCAAAGAGAATATGTCTACCGATGAGATTGCCAGTATTGTTTTTGGCCTATATTTCGCGATCCAAGTCAAAAGTCTACTACTAACCATCATTTGAGAGAATACTACTCAAATAAGTACTCTTCATAGTTATGCTTTTGGAAGATGCTCTAAAGAGTATTATACAGAGAACTCCAGTTCCATTTGTCCAGTAGGGGACTTAGTATCTTCTTCTACCTTTCTTTTGAACTAGTTCGAAACCATCGTCATCAACAATTGGGCCCTTTGGAGCTTCGTCGGCATCCCCCATTTCGACATCTTCTTGAATAGCTTCTCCCTGAAGTTGCGGCACTTCATCTTCATCGTCATCATTATAATCTTCATTGTCAGAAGCATCGGGGTTTTCTGGATCTTCATTTATATGAACGTGGTGGCCTTGGTCACCTTTTAGAGCACGTTGCGCTTGTTTCTCCTTCCATGCATCATATAGTTTATGTATTTGAGCATAATCCCTTTCTGACACTTGTCTATAGAACTTTATCACTCTGTCAGCAATAGGTAGAGAAGAATCATCTTCAACGTTGACATCAAACTCATCCATCATAGCATTTAAAATAGTATCTTCGATCAATTGGATATCCACGATTCTTTCATTAAATAGATCAACGACAATCGCCGTTATCCAGTCCCTCTTTTCTTCGGACTGGGCACCTCCCCACTGATTGGCAACAGCAATATCTAATGCTTCCCACGAGTGAATGGCCATGGAGACACCAAGTTCAAAGTTGGCCTGCTGTTTCTCATCCCCAAATATCAGGCTTTTGGCTCCCTCTGGTGCCTCGACAAAATCTGTAGAATCTATCACCAATGTTGCCATCGTATAAGAAGCAAGTAGGACTATGAACTCACTTAAGAAGAACCAACAAAGAGACACAAATACCGTCTCAACCACCTCATCGCTTCAGAATATATGAAAATTTTGAGAGGCGTCACGTGGACAAGAATTGCCTTATCCGCACTGCTTCTTTTGATAAGCCCACTCTCAAACGCTCCAAATTCGAAAATTTCCTAAGAATACCAAAATGCTCGTTACAGAAATCTCTCTCAAAGCCAGTCGTTTCATCGCACTGTTCAGCCAGCTGTGTCCTCATTGATAGACACTAGACAAAAGGCACAGACCTCTCTAGACACGGCTTCCATTAGATAACCAACCGCTATGTCTCTCCAAGTGAACTCGGAGAAGATAGGCGCAGCTTTGAGAGCAATCACTGATGCTCCCTCATCAACCCGTCGCGACTTCTCCGTTCATGTGATGGATGACGGTTCAAAAGTGTCAACCAAAGGAAGAATCAACTCAAAAGTGCCTCCTGTTGCTGGGTTCAAGCCGACGGACGAGCAATTGTTCCATAAAAATGGCCTTCCTGACATCGAGTTCTTGAAGAATCACTTTCTGAAAGAGGGCAGATTGAACGAAGAACAAGTCATAAAGATACTAGGAATGGGTGCTAAAGTATTCCAAGAAGAACCAAACTTGTTGCGAGTTCCTGCCCCGGTCACAGTATGCGGTGATATACATGGACAATACTATGATTTGATCAAATTATTTGAAGTTGGTGGTGATCCAAAGGACACATCGTATCTTTTCCTTGGTGACTATGTCGATAGAGGCTCATTTTCCATTGAATGTGTTCTGCTGCTATACGCCATTAAGGCCACATACCCAGACACGTTTTTCTTATTGAGAGGGAATCACGAGTGTAAGCATCTGACTGAATACTTCACATTCAAGATGGAATGTTTACATAAGTACTCTCTCAATGTATATAAAGCCGCATGTGAATCGTTCAATACTCTTCCTTTGGCTGCTTTGATGAACGATCAATATTTTTGCTGTCATGGTGGTATATCGCCAGATCTACACACACCTGATGATTTGAATAAGATCAACAGATTTCGAGAACCACCAACTAGAGGTTTGATGTGTGATATATTGTGGTCCGATCCAATTGAGGAATACGATGCCGATGAAGAAGAAGCCTTATTCGTCCCAAATCCCGTAAGGGGCTGTTCCTATGCCTTCACATATAGAGCTGTTAGTGCGTTCTTACAAAGGAACAACTTATTGTCAGTGATAAGAGCACACGAGGCTCAAGATGCTGGTTACAGAATGTATAAGAGATCTGCAGAGACCGGATTCCCAACTTTATTAACGATGTTCTCTGCCCCAAATTACCTAGATACTTATAAAAATAAAGCTGCTGTTTTGAAGTACGGTAACAATGTTATGAATATTAGACAGTTTAATTATACTCCCCATCCATATTGGTTACCGAATTTCATGGATGTTTTCACCTGGTCCTTGCCCTTTGTTGGTGAAAAAGTAACCGATATTTTGGTTTCAGTATTGAATATTTGTACAGAAGAAGAATTGGATGAAGATGTCCCAATTGACGAGAATACATTGAAAAAGATCCAAGATACCGATATTAAGAAACGTCCATTAGAAGACTCCACAAATGAACAAGAAGGTGATGACGTTATTGCAGATGAATCAGTTGATGAGCAAACATTGAAAAGAAGAGCGTTACGTAACAAGATCTTGGCTATTGGAAGAGTTTCAAGAATGTTCCAGATTTTAAGAGAAGAAGCTGAGAATATTGAGAAGCTGAAATCAATCACGGGTGGTGTTATTCCAAGAGGTGCCTTATTAGGCGGGTCCGACGGTATCAAAGAATCAATATCCACTTTTGAAGAAGCTAAAAAGGCTGATCTAGCTAATGAGGCACTACCACCATTGCCCGGTCAATTACAGAAACTAGAGGAGGAAAGAGAGAAACAAATCATTCATGATATCGACGAACAAGTATCAAACGATGAAAAGATTCAAAAACTCGCAAGAAAGTACTCACATCCAGGTTATTGATCAAGAAGCTAAATACCTAAGTTGTTCTATTGGACCATTTATGGATTTACTAATGACGTTCTATACTCTTTTTTCTAATGACTATAAAATTTTAATAAAAAGTTACATTTTTTGTACTCATACTATTCATGTGAAGGCTTCATAGCCTCCAAAAAGAAACCGTGCAGTGATATATCTTTAGTTCAGCATTTTATTCTTTTTGGGGATTCATGTCTCTCCTGAGAAGAACCCGGTTCTGCTCCTAGATCATCTCTTGTTCTTGTAACACCCCTTTGGGCCTCAGGGAATATCTGGACGCCAATTCCCGCATGGCCATAAATACCTATATCATCATCATTAGTGATCTGATAATTCATATCAATATCATCGGCGTTTCCACTGTTGTCATAACCGTCATCATAAGCATTTAAATCTGACCCGATCTGATCATCATCATTATCATCTCGACATCCGATCGATGGAACAAGATGGAAATTCGAGCACTTGCCAATGGAGTAAAACGTGCTTAAAACCATCTTCTCTCCTTTATTATGGCCAAAGTTTTCAAATGTAAATAGTTGCTCTTGGGTTTCATTATAGTATCTTTCATATTCACCATGTATTGGCAGAAGAAACAGCTCAGTCAATTGATCGTTTGAAGAGTGAAATATTCCTTCATTATTTACTGATAGCACCAAACCTAGAACGCCTAGTGGGTTTTTCTGAACTGTGTGAAATGGTATAGAAGGATAAGGTATTTCTATTCCCTTATTGTAGTCAATCAACCATATTATAAGTGATGTGTTCAGTACAAACAAATCAACCTCTATCGGTTTCTGATGGGAAAGGGCAATATACTTGAATGCGCTTGTGTATGAAGGTTTGAGGATCCACTTGCGTCCACCACCGTAGAGAATTGGGTTCTCTTGAAAGGAGTATTCACCAGGTGTTGATTTCTGGTATTTTGATATCGGGTCACAATTCTCTATCGTTGGCTTGATTGACACTATCTGAGCCATATTTATGTGGTGATGTTGAATATGGAAGTGCTTTTTGCAGTAATGAAGCGAGTGAGAGACGGTAAAGGGCTCGAAAGAACAGGAGTAAGACAACCGAGTAACTAGACAGTAGCGAGAGCCCAACTTCAATGAGAAAAAAAAAATTGACTGATACTCTCACATCATTTCTCCATATCCGTTCCTCAGTACGGATCGGATCACTTTGAGGATTCGCGGCGATTAAACGCTATCGGCCGATAGTCAAATACTACACATACTTATATTATACTTACACGCAGGAGCAGGAGCAGGAGCAGGAGCAGTAACAAAAAAGCCATTATATATATTATGGGTCTAGCAGGTCCTTAACTAATGTCATATTCTAAGCTGACTCAGTTTCAGAGTTGACATAGATGGTATGAGCATTAGCCTTGAAACCATTGAAAGGTGATGCTGCAGCAGAGGTGTAAGCACCAAGGTTTGGGAAATATAACCAATCACCAACTGTGACGTTATGGGATAAATATGTATCTGCCGCGATACAATCCAATCCATCACATGTTGGGCCCCAAATAGAAACATTGTATCTATTGTTTTCGTATTGGTTATTGTCCTCGTATAGATATTCTCCACGATGTGTTAAAACACGAGCAACTGGTGTTTGGTGATCAAACAAGATACAGTTCATGTTCCCATAAACACCATCGTTTAAGTACAGCATAGTTGGGTTACTGTTTTTTGCTGTGGAGTCTAAAACACTGCCTCTTCTTGCAATAATGTGGGTAGCTAATGTGAATGCATTAGCAACAAAGTAACGACCAGGTTCAGCAATGATCTCGACGTTTGAGCATTCACCTTCTGGGAAATATTCATCAAGAGCCTGGTTCAATGCAATTGATGAGGAATGGAAGGATTCGTATGAAAACCCACCACCGACATCTAAGACAGTCATATTGAAACCAAGGGAGTTACCTAAGTTAAAAACATCTTTGGCATCTTTAACAGCCTTGATTAAAGAGCCATTATCATTTGCACCAGATCCCACATGAAATGAAACACCAGCAATGTTCAATCCCAAGTCTTTAGCCAGTTTTAACAAGTTAGCAACATTAGCTAAAGGAGCACCGAACTTAGTACTTAATCTACACTGAGCTGATTCGTCATCAGTGATGATTCTTAGGAGCAATTTACAGTCAGGATGGAATTTCTTGATCTTGTAAAGTTCTTCAGCATTATCAAATGTTGTCATGTTGATCTTAGAGTTTTTAGCTGATCTCAAGAAAGAGCCAACTTTGCATGGATTGGCATAGATGATTCTGGAGGGATCGACACCTAATGATAAGACAGTATCAATTTCACCTTTAGAAGCACAATCAAAGTTAACATTTAACGAACTTAACAATTTCAAGACTTCAATGTCTGGGTTACACTTAACAGCATAAAATGGTTGAACTCTTGGTAAGTTGTGTCTCCAAATTTTAAGCAATTTTTCAACTTTACCCAAGTCACAAACGAAGAAGGAATCTTCATCGCCTGCTTCACAAGTCTCATGGTTGATATACTCAACTTGGTTTAATAAGGCTTTGGAGATCAGCTCTTTAGATCTTTCGGTCTCTAAGACCAATTGGGTTGAGTCCAAAGTTGAATCTTTCGCCATGGCAGACTTTCTCAATTTCAAGACTGGCTGAACTCTGGTGCTCATTTCAGCCTTAATTGAAGCAGGAATCTCACCACTGAAGAAGAATGGGGCTTCTTCCACAGTAGATGTAGTAGCAGTGGTTGATGTTGTGGTGATGGTCATTTTTGAAGTCGAATGAACTGACGCAGCAACGTTTGAAGTGGCCAATCTTGATTTTCTGGCAGAATCAACCAGCTTCAAGATGGAGGTATTTGATTTAGACAGTTTTGAGTATTTGATACACTTAGAAAAGCTTTGAGAATGTGATAACTTGAAAGCACAATCTTCAAAGCAGTGTCAACGTAAAATGTCGTGAATTTCCAGGCAGAAGAATGGAAAATAAGAGTTTGGAGAAAATAATTAAATGAAAGTAACAAAAGGACCTGTGATTTGGAAACACAGGAATTAATAATTAGTGACTTTCAAGCGGCAGCTCCCGTTAGTAAGGCTTGTTTCTTCTGTTAAGTAGTCAACAAAAAAGCACACCTAAAAATAGGAGGATAAATGAACAGTTTTTGAAATGTAGTTCTATCTCTTCGTCGAATGATGAAATAATTGATATAATGCGAGTATAACCTTTCAATTGAAATGGATTATACCTCTGTATTATATCACTGAGATGTATGTGTGTGAATCAGGGGGACCCTTCTGATTAGCAATCGAAAATGATGATTTAAGAAAATCAAAGTAAATTGGACCTGGAAACCGCTTGTTTTGTGGTAAGTGGTTAAAGCTGCAGTGGCGATAATCGTAGACGCTATCTGATGGCTCTAGGAAGACTTTTAGGGAGTGTAGTTCTATCTAAACGTTGGCTACAAAGTGAAAAATTTTCTGCTTCAGATCTCTGGGCCTAAAAATTCGCGTAAACAAAGAGCGAAACAACAACAAAGACAGTTTACTTTAAAGAACAGAACGCGCTACGAAGACGTTCGTTTACTATGCATTGTATTAAAAGATATGTGGTGATAAACTGAATATTACTGGAACTGGAAACTGAAACCACACCACATATAACCCTATTAAACCTGGTTCCTGCTCTCCTATTGATGGAACAAAAAATAACAACCTCTATGTAAAAAGAGTAACAACATTAACAAACTGAAAATACAAGCTATAATTATGACCATGACCCGTCCACTAATGCAGCCATCAAATGATGGAACTTAATCGTTTGATAGTTGTTCATTTTGCGTTCTGCTTCACTTCTACTTCGCCTCCACAATGCAAACAGCTGTATCCCATTTTTGTATGACCATCGTTATCAACCACCTGGAATTTCCCTCTACTCTTCATGGCTGTCCATTCACCCTTGGCTGGAATGCGACGACAACTATCAACGGTACATCTGGCACCGGTCTTCTTGTATCTTAGCCCACAGGAGTTACACAGCTGACCAGCTGCTGTTGACCAACTTGGTCTCCAACATGGAGATTGATCCGACCCACAAGAGGCACATACCCTCTTGTTCTGGTTATGGTGATGGATGGTGTATGTGTGGTTTGGTCCTTTATGGTTTTGTGTATGGATAAATGTGTTAGATTTAACTATTACAGGACCTTCTGTTAGTTTGTGATGGCCCTTCCATGGTGCTGTGTTGGACGATGATGCTGAAGATGGGGTTGTGATGGAATGCAACGAATTAGATGAAATTGAAGAAGTAGCAAGAGAAGATAATGGTGGCATTCTTGAATCAAGCTTGATAGTAGAGAATGATGGCCTTCTAGAATATGATGTGTGGTGAGGTGTGGAAATGGAAGGTATAGCTGCAGTGATAGGAGAAGATGGAGTCGAACCGTGCTCGTTTGAGACATATGTGTAGTTGGACTCATATGGTGACTTGGAACTAGAGGATTGAGCAACAGTAGCTGTCTGTGAAATTGGAGATGGATGCTGTTGGTACCAATATGCGAGGGATGGGGTCTGATGGATTTGGGTGGTTGTTAGGTTTGATGGTTGGGATTCATCATCTGAATGATCACTCTGGACTCTTCGCTGATAATAGTACGGAGTTTGGTAAGGTTTCTTTGATACCATCTTCTTAGAGATCTTTGAAGTGAACAAAGGTTTTGTGAATCTTCTTTCATGATCTAGTTGTTCTTTCAATTCATTCAATAAAATAGCATCATTCAATAGATCAAAACCAGGTTTATCAAATCTCAGAAGATTCTTTAGATTACTGAATTTCTCTGGAAAGTTCTTTTCAATCCAAACTTCTAGGTTTAGTCTCCAACCATCATCATTAACACATGTATCTGGATAATCTAAGGAATGATGTGAGCTGCCGTATCTATCATTTTGTTTGAGATATTTATAATCGTTATTTGTGCTGCCTGTGATAGTTGCAATAGAAGGTAGTTTTGGTGGTGTTTTTGGGGCACCGACTTCTGCCCTCACAAGAGGTGGTGATAATGAAAAAACAGGGTTAGAAAACTCATTGGTAGATGGAGGAGTTGGTGATAAGGATCTTCTTCTAAAAGGAGGTGCTAATGGAGGTGATGGTGGTGCAGTTCTAGCTCTTTTATTCTCATCAAAAACATCAAGATCTTCGAGATATCTCTTACGACTTAATGATGAATCTGAAACTTGAATTGGATGGAGCAAATTTGAAGAGGACATATTTAGTTGACGTGCAACTATACTCATGATAATATTAAGGGAAGGGGGTTGTTATGAATGATGTGGAAGTTGATGTGATTTTTGACTTGATTAAGAGTTGATGTTTCCTTGGAAACCGGTAAATCGATGGCGATGGATCAAAGAGTAAAAAACTTGAGGTTGAAAGGCTGTAATTAAAAAAGGTAGAACCCGCCTCTCTTCTGGCTAATGGAAAGGGAGTCGCAAGTTTGTTTAGTGATAGACTTGGGTTAGAGTATAATTGAGTGAATCTTTCTGTGTTGATTGGTGAAGATATCAAGGTTTGAAAGATGATCCCTAAAAGAAGTAACTATGGAAATTTATGATTTTAGTGACTTTTTTTTTCTTGCTCTTTGAAAATTTCAAATGGGAAGATGTGAGTAGCTATAAATGGCAAGGTCTTCAGCTTAATTGGGCAAGTGGTTGGAAAAAAATAAGCGATTGGCTCTAGTTGGAAAAAAATTGATTCAAACGAAGGACTAAAGGTAAAGATAGAGTGCACGGACGGTAGCAATGATTATTGGAATCCGACTTTGCTGAGTTTGGTACTTGATAAAAGTTGAGAAAAGAAGAAGAAGGAAAGAGTTTTGTGTCATTAATGATCTGAAATAATTTGGAGTGATACTTCCTTATTTATATCAGATCATAGTAAATCAGGAAAGCTGGTTGATTCTGATGTTGGCTCATGCCATCAGAGCAATCGACAACATCAACCTACATCCCTGCCACCACCTCAGAAATAGTAAGAGTATACTACGAATGGGCTGCGTCTCGGGCTGTATTGGGACACTTGTGCATTCTAGAAAGCTGTTAGAAGGCTGGTTTCATGGAAAATCCTGTGTCGATTCTGCCTCTCTTTATGCATTAGCCATATCGGGAAGTTCAGTACTTCCTAATCGGGTATATTAATTAGTTTCCTGGCTGTTTCCCGATTCGGATAATTTCCCGATTCGGATCTAAAGAAACCAGCAGCCCATTGAAAAGTCATAGAAGATAACCCCGAATAAAATTGTATTAGGTCGTACGTATACTTGTCATCTGCATCTTGGGAAGAAGATCAAGCTCAACCGCAGCAAGCGGGTGTGTTCCTTTTTTAGAGGAGAACTCTGGAAAGTTAGGGTGTAGGGATTAATGATGGGAAGATAAGAGTGAAGGGAGTGGTAGATCGTTACAGATCTTAATGAAAAGATAACGAATCATTGTAATTGTTCCATTTATGGTGGTAGACTTCAGCCTTTGTTTTTTCTTAAGACAGATGGCTTGACACGTATCTCATGATAATTTGGGAGTACCTACGATGATTTGATCCTGTATTATAACATTATCACTGTGTATGCGGGCACTAAATGATCTTGTTTCTTGCATTAAAACAATAAAACTGATGCTAGTCAGCTTCAGGACTACCAAGCATTATAGAAAGCCAGTTCAAGTACCAACTCGTACTCTGTACTCATAGATCTCGCATAGAAAGGTAACCATCTAAAAGTACAAAAGAACGTAAGTACATGTTCATGATCATTCAGACTATCATCATTAAGGCATCAAGTTTATACAAGTAGAATATAACAAAACAAGTAGATTAATTGGATAAGGCAAAAAAAGGAATATTAAAGCAAGGGGACTCTGCACGGGTACCATTCAAAAGCGAGATAAAATGTTTCTTTTATATCATGAATTATAGCTTACTGTATCTAAATTCATAGTATCACCATCCATAGCATTGGCAGAGAGTGAATTAGTAGACCGATCTCGATATTTCTCATCATTCATCCTTACAAACGAGGAAGCATCATTTGAGGTATCGTTTGGATATACGAAAGCATTCACCCTAACAGACACATTTGGTGCATGCGCTGTTTCCAGATCCCTCTCAGAATGATAGTAAGGACGTCTAGGATATCTCGTAACCCTATCAGCAATAGATTCAGAGATTTTCCATTCAAATCTCACAAGAAGACACTGGATAATAATTATGATCATCGCAGTGATGAAAAGGGCATAGTAGTTAAAATTTCCCAGAGAGCATGTAATACCAACACCATCACTTGATGAATCACCCAGTGTTGAAATGATAGACTTGTTCGTTGAGACAGATATTCCCAATGCCACAGCCAGTAACACAAATGCATTGATGTTTAATATGACAAAAACGTAATCAGGTTCACCTATAGTTCGTGATACGATCAAATGCCATAAACATGTCAAAATAAGAAAGCCTGTCATGATCTCAGCAAACAGGATACAGAAATAAACTCTCCTGTAATTCAATCTGTATCTACCTGTCTTCCTTATAAAATCTAAGGGTAGTCCCCCAGCATCACGGTAATCTGTTGTACGATTCTCATAGCTCACTTCAAACATCCTCATATAATGAAAGCCTGATATTGATCTGTGTTTATAACAACCTTCTAGCTTTAAATCAGAATCGTGATACGATCCATAGCAAATACCGCTCATACCAAAAGTATAGACCTCAGGCTGGTTTGACAAAATATCGGCCAATTCACTAGGTGAGTCCATGGATCGGAAGATCTTTGTGTAATTGGCATTTGAAAGATCCACTCTGACAGAATAGAGATTCTTGAATGGTGGTTTTGTCGATGTTTGGGACAGCAAGGAGAAGAGTAATAGAAGAAAACACAGTAAAGACAATAGCAGTTTCAATACCAAAAACGAAGCAAGTGAGTTTCTAACTGCGTAATCTCTTCTGGTCTCCATGTAAATGTATCAGTGTTATAAATGTTAAGCCTTTGTTTGTTAATTGAGGATGGGGATCCGGCTATCGAGAGTCTTGTGGGACCTTGCTGATTTTATAGCAGAATAGCTCATAGGCACAAATGACCATCGTTAGTCTTATCTTTCCCTTTGAGAAACATGATTGGCGATAACTTTTTACCAATATGCCAGTTTATTACTTCAGTGGTAGTTGTTTGTTCGCTTTTCTTCTTCCCCTACGGAATTAGGAATTTGTTCGCTGTCGTCACTGGTCATCCCAAGGCTGCTAATTAAGGGTCCAGGAACGTGTGACTGTTTTCTGTGTTACAAATGCTGGAAGGTGACAGGAAAATACCACGTCATTTTGGAACGGTTGATAAGAGCTAAGAGTTTTACAGTCGCATCGGGAAGCATTTGGTAGATTTGGATCTTTTGTTTGTTGATCACGGGGCTGAATCATTCATCGTACATTTCCCTTGTCTCTCTCTCCCTTGGTGCATTACTATTAGTCGAGTAATTAAGCGACAGTCTTACAAGTTCCATTACCATTAACATGACCACTCATATATACAGCTGTGCGGTTATATATTATATACACTAAATATTTCATCATAAAATTGGTGGCAGTAGCTTTGTCCCAGCCTACGGTTTGCAACATACTCAGTCGGTGGTGGAACACGTTGCGCATTGGAGTTGTATCTCTGTGCGTTCTCTGGTTGTCTGATTGAACTCTATGATACTGCTCCTGGAAAAAGGTTCATGGTCTAATGGCGAGTGAGATGCGTGTAGTGACACACGATTCATATTATCTGAGCTTGATCTTCTTATAGGTCTGTACTTCGATATTTTGGTTGATAAGGGTCACAAAAAAGAAGATGCTCATTTAAGTGGTGGAGTAGATTTTTGAGTTGATAATACAATTTTGAACATTTTGGTGATACGCGAGGAATCAAAGGGAAGAGAACATATTAGCAAACCTAAGTCCTATTTCAATTGTAGGTTTTGCTTGAGATTGTGAAAACGTGCTGTTTTGAGTGTTTTTTGTGTTATGATTTGGTTAGCTATTCCATGCCGTAGGAAAGAAAAAAACGTAAAGGGTCCCTTCGGAAAAGTGACACCCAGTGAAAAATCAGGCGGAGATTGCTCTTCAAACTGTAAACACTAGCGATGATGTCGCTAGTTTTAGCAGGAATCAGATCTTTTAGTAAACCACCAGTGGAAATCAGTACACTGGAAGTGAATGTGAATTATGTGAATCTACAAACTGAGTATCAATAGAAAAATATGAGTTCATAAATTTGACGTAGCATAATTACTTGGATATAGAATATTGAGGTGGATGGGCCTCTGGGTCCAGAACTTCGTCTTTCAAAGCATCGTTATATAATGGAGGTTGGATGATACTTGCATTGGAATAAGGCAATAAGGCAAGCAGATTCGTTTGGTTCCCGCCAGATCCTCCATTTCCACTGTTAGAACCAGTGGCTTTGTCCTCAGAAGCCCTAACTATAGCTAGCAACACGAATATCTTGACCCAGAACCACACAGTTAGAATGATTTGTAAAGCAGCAGCAGCTGTTATGAAGGAATTGAATCTATCATTTCCAAAACTAGCAATGATACCATAATGGCTCTTGTTGTACGTTCTGTGAAAAGCATCAAAAAGCTCCCGATTCATAGATCTGATGTTCGTAGCAACGGTGGGGAGCATAATACACGTCACAAAGCTTAACAGACCCCCAATACCAGTCAGATTATAACGGTTATTAGTGATGTATGCAGATCCAAAACAGATGGTTGCCAAAGATATCATGATGATCGAAGTCAGCAGTACGTTAAATGTGTTTTTATACTGATAGTTTATCTTCTTTGGGAATGAAAGACGTAAATCACTAGGGAAATTCATAGTCAGTCTAAAAGTGCTCCCAGAATCTGTCATGTTTTGAAATCCATCATTCTTTAGAACATATTCCAAATTGAATCCATTTTTGAAAGTAGGCTTGGAGCATCTTGTAGGAACGTACTTTGTACTAGAACCATTGGTATAATCACCCGTGCAGTAGTTCATCAATCCAAAAGCATAGTAGTTGTGTAACTGTGTATCCTCAAAACGGGTTATGTTGTACCTTTTCTTTGGCAAAAGAGTGGAGAGATTCACATTTGTGAAATCTAAAAGTATGGTGTATGTTGAGTTCTGAGGTGATAGAGTAGCTGATGTGTTCCCAATGAAGGCAAAAATGGTGAATATCAATGAGAGAGCAGAGACAAGAATCACTATTGGTTGTTCTATTGCCGTGAACCTTGCCACGTTCTTCTGCTGCTTTGTTTTAGCTGGAGTGGTTGTGCGCATAAAATGTATTGTTTGTTGTTGTCTTTGTTTGGGAGTTAGTTGCACTAGAGAAAGAACCACGACAGAAGGAGACTATCTGCTCTTTATATACACAAAATATTTACCCATCGCCATATGTTCACTTCGTCATCGTCACACTGCCATTGACACCAGCTGCCCTGACTCAACTGTTAAACATGACTCTCAAACTGGCCCACTGATAACAGACATTAACTACTTCCACGTGAACCACGCACGATTTAATTAATTAAAAAATAATCTTACTAACATATTACGTAAGAGAATGAATAGCGTCATTGGGTTTCTTGAGATAATCTTTTAGACGAAAGTTGAAGTGTGACCAGCTTTCGGTTGTGAAGAGTCAATAGCCGTTACTAACCTGTCTCCCAGATATTTCCACGCTCAGCGTCGGGGGACCACAGAAAGATGACCAACTCTAAGAATAAAGCGAGGGACACTCTTATTACGTGGGCCCTCTTCAATGGCTCCAAAATCAACAAGTTCATCAGCATAAAATCGTCCCCATTAGGTGGTACTGGTGTGTTCTTCGACTTGAAGGGATACACTGCTACTAATGGCCCATTGGATTATGATAATGGCCGGATTGAAGTGCTACGGGTTCCTAAGGCCTTGACCCTCTCGCTGGATTCCATTACCTCAAACCTATTGGCCCCACAGGTAAAGTACGATGCTGCTGCGAATGGTTATTACATAAACCAGAGTTCAGTGTTCACTTCGTTCTTCAATCTATTTCTTTCTGGATTTGAATCAGTCGAGGATGTTTCAGTGAAAAGTGGATTGAATGAGACAAATATTCTTGTTGGTGAGATTCAAGTGTTGACCGCATTGAAAACCATCAGAGAGAAGCTCATTGCATCCAATCAAATCAGTGATGAGTATAAGAAGTTCTTGCAAGAATCACCGTTTGCCCAGTTTGATGAATATCTGGATCTTCTACAAGTCACTGAAACAAACTCTATCAGCTTGGATCGTTACTATCCAGAGTACCAGAAGATCTACAAGTACTTGGAGAGATCATTCAGAAAACAGGGGAATAATATTAGAAATACAGCTGTTTTGAATGCGTTGGATACCCTTGAGCTAAATGGAATTGATCTAAATTTGAAGGAAGAGTTTGATTCTGATTTCTTTTTGAAGGTTACAATGAGTGTCATTTCAAGAATTTTGGAGATTCCCGAGGAACTGAAACGTGAAGATGACGAAGAAGCAGAACTAGAAACTCCTCAAGCTGGAAGATACGATATCTATAACTCGTCTGAAAAAGTCGATTTCAGAACCGTTTTAAGATCAGATGTTCCAAATCCAACTAAACAACCTGAACAAGATGATGAGGACGAGGAAGATGGGGTGGTTGAACAAGGAAGATATGATAGAAAAAGTACATCTGAAGCTCAAGATCCAAGAAAGGTTTTCAGAAATGAGCCATTAGAGGAAACCCCTAAATATGCATTTGCAGTTTCTTCGACACTGGTTCCAATTGTCGATTTTGTGAATCATAGTGTTGATTTGGCGAACTCTATATTCGATACTGACAGAAAAACCGGCGATGTCATTCTCAATATCAAGACTGAGACTTTGAAGGATATTGAAACTGATGAATTTGAACTGTTCATCAGCTATGACGAAACAGAAGATATTTTGAAATTCGCTTATGCTTATGGATTCTTGCCGAAAAGTCACATGAATGGTGTTCTGTTTGATCTACCTATTGACAGAGAGTATATGTTGAGCTATCAGACTGATCACATGAAAAGGAACGATTATAAGCTGGGTCTACTGTTGAAATGGTTCAGTTTACCAGGTAATGCTCAGTTCGTCACTAAATTCGACAAGACTGGTGAAAACATTACCGATATCAAATTGAATCTTGATGGAAACCTGATAGTATTTGTATTCACAAATAGATTGAGATATGATCCAGAAATTGCACAGGAGCTATATAAGTTCTTTGCAGGTGATCCATCAGACTTTGGTGAAGAAACTTTGAAAGAGTGGATTGCAATTGCAGAATCGGAAGAAACAGATGTCATTGAATCGGAAGGACACATTCCTTTCAAGTACATTGGGGCTGAGGATGGGGAGCTTGCAAATCTCTTTGAACTTATTTCAAAAACAGAGGATGATGAAGCTGATCAGTTGATTATCACCTTTGTGGACTTTCTGGCTGAGTATTTCAAAGAGAGACGTGTGACGTTGGACAAATTCTTAGCAAAAGCTGTTGAGGACGGATTCTATGGGTACTCTATTGTTTTGGAACTTGCTAAGTTTGAAAAGAGTCTCATTGATGCATTTACGAAACAGGTTGAGTCTGCGCAAGATGATCAAGAGAAATTAAACTTGATCATAGATGCTGATGAGATCAACGAGGAATGGAGCAAGTACAGACAAGGACCAAGAGGCTTCCCACATGATAAGTACGTGGAGCTTTGCAACAAGGATATTACTAGACGATTGAAGAACGCTAGGTTCAACGGTGAAGAGGAAGACGACATTTCTGATACATTGAATCAGTAGTTATAAAAATTTAGAATTTCGGTTACGCATGTTATGATACTTCAATACTTGTAGAATTTGTTCAATCAGACGGAACATATCGGTATTCCTCGACCCTGTATGTTTGCACCATTACAAAATATAAACACATGCAGTCATACAAGTTCATGCATGACCTTTACTAACAAGAGAACTAAAGAAGGGTGCCGTTCGTCTGTTTGGGTAATTTCCACGCAAGAAGGACTTCAGCTTAAATGCTGTTTATTTCAATTTACTTTACAGGCCTATCTGTTTGTCTTGTTTAGTTTTCACCTCCTTTTAGACCATTGAATGAAGAACACCAACTCCCGTAGTCTGCCTATTCTATAATGGCTTGCTGAATCGTGTAATCCGGTCATTCCAATACAACCGAAATCAGCCCAAGAAGCCCTTAATGGCAAGGGTTCTTTCCTGTGTGTCTCTTAACAGCTTTCTGTGCCTGTCATTGGCTACAGCCTGTTCCACTTGGTGTCGAGCAGTGTCAACGTGGAGCAGCGAGCTTAAGAGATTGACTCACTAGATCCAGCGATTGTTTCACTGTTTGTTGGCTCATAGTTCTCACTGGATATGAGTTACAAAGGGTGTTATTGTTCCCATTATTCCATCTGCCTACAGATATTAGTTTTACGGTGGGAGTTGAAAAGACACCTCTGTTTAGATTAATCAAGTAATCTGCTTTCCCGTTTTGAGCGTTCCATTCCAGCGAATCGCTTCTCATTTTGTGTATTCCTGCTACCTGAAGAACGGCGTATGCCCATGGCGGCCGTTAGTTGCACTGCTCAAACTCAAAAAGATATCGGAAGGGAATTGGGATTTGGGTGTCAACTGACAGCAGCCATTAATTTCATGAGAAAGTGGTTGTACAAACTAGGAAAAGTGTAAACTCAGGGTGTTTCTATTAATAGTAGCAATAATATACCTCTTAGAGGGTTTTCACTCATCATTTCGTTACAATCGGAACGTTTGAGAATTGGCGCCAGACTACTACTATCTTTCTTCCCCCAGTTTTGCAGCGAGAACAATCAACCTTTGCCCTGCTAAAAACTACACCACGTACAGTCAACGTCACCAGCTTCTTTGTCATACATGCCATTTCAAGTAAAACCGGGGCTTTCAAAAGTGTCTCAACTCACATAAAGTCAAACTCTCTTTATTAAAGATCGGCAGATTAATGCACCTCTTGCATTTTGAACATGCCAAAACTGTCAACAAACGATAACTCCATCTGTTTTGATACTGTAATACACCCCTATTCTACCAATTACCAAAACAGAATAAGACCAAACTCTTGCAGGTATGGAAGTCTTGGGTATCAGGATTTCATCTGGCAGCTTCTATACAGTCACCCATCTCACCCTTCTTCTACAATGGTGGTGGTTGTATAAATACGATTCGATTTCCTCTGTAACTTTTGAAGGTCCCCCCAAGATGCTCCTTCTCTTTCTTTCTTTCCCTTACTATACCCACTGATATTTACGCTCGCTTTCAATAATGCAATTATCTTTAGTCGCTTCCGTCCTAGCTGGTCTAACCTTAGTTAAAGCTGCCCCATACGCCGATGCCTTACCATGGGCTAAAGCAAACCCAGAAGCTTCTGCTGCTGCCAATGCTTTCGCTGATGCTTATGCTGAAGCTGAAGCTATCGGTCACCCAGATCCAGAAGCTTATGCTTATGCTGCCTCTGCTGATGATTGTGCCTCCATCGCATGTCACGCATCTTGTGGTTTGTTGATTATTGAAGGTCAATCCTGTTCTACAAACTCCGCAAACAGTTACACTGGTCCATACAACACCTCTTGTTTGTGTTCCGAAGGTTCCTCTTTCTTGCAATATTACAGCCCATGTATGGAATGTGGTTGGACATTATGGAAGTATTATGGTGTGTATGTTTCAGAAGCTTTAGCTGCTTGTTCCACCTTATCTACTGAACCAACTGGTACTTTAAGATGTTCCACCACTTTGACCGACTCCTATACCCCAGATTTTGGTATCCAAGGTTGTTCTTACCTAGGTAACTGTGGTCAAGAAACCAGTTCTACAGCTGGTACCTCTACTGCTGAACAAACCACAACCTCCGATTCCCCAACCACTTCCACTTCTCAAACTGCTGCTACCACTTCATCCACTGCCGCTGGTGAAACTACCACTTCCGAAAATGCTCCAGAAACCACTTCAACTGCTGCTGCTGAAGGAACCACTCAAGAAGCTGCTTCTTCTGCCGCTGCTGGTCAAGCCACCACTGCTGCTGGAACTTCTGCTGCTGAAACAACCATTGCTTCCCAAACCACTGGTGCAGCTTCTTCTTCTGCTGCTGCTGTTTCAACTTTTGAAGGTGCTGCCGTCAAAATTGGTGGTGCTGCCACTGCTTTGGCTGCCATCATCTTATCTTTCTTCATCTAGAAAGTGATAGATTGTTCCCCCTTTCTCTCGTATAACTATTTCAACTGACGTCTTTTTTATACGCTCAAGATCAAGCCTTAATAACTTTGTTACTATTTGGCTTTGGTTCTCTATGTCTCTTTAAATACATGTTCTATTACTTTATGTCCATAGCAGCATTATGTAGTAGTGACAACTATGAACTATGGTACTCCTCATAGCGAATGATAGTTCCACAACCACCAAAATGACACACGACTGATCAACCACCTTTACTTACTGCCTTTTACTGGTGTTTCGTTTGGTGATGTTCGACTTTCGCAAGTACTTCCTAAAGCATGGGCATGTTATCTCGCGAACTCACTTGTTTCGCGCTCCGTTTTGCTGCTGCTGAAAGAAAAACAAAACACGCTTAATGATCAAATCAGCCTAACGAGAATTAAGTGAATCTTGTGCTTCTTACGAACTCGCGTGGAACTTTGATTGCAATTCCCGTTGTTAGTTAAAACTTCGATCGCACTTTTCCACAGATCCTTCCTTTTCCACGGATCCAACCATGCTCGCCATCACCAACTTCACAGCCTACTGCTTTCTCTTGCTGCAGCTAACCAGTGCTCTGCATTATTACTCACGCCAGGGTGATACAAGGTGCTTCTTCGAAGAATTGAGTAAAGGAACTGTCGTCCTAGGGAAATTGGCAGCTGAAGTTGATCAAGGAGATGGAAAATATGTCACTCTGCCAAACTTGAAGCTCGAGATCACTGTCGATGTATGTTTTGTCTTTATTTTGGCTTCTGGTTCTGTGTAACAATGAACAAGTACTGACAATTTGAATATTTAGGAAACTTTTGATGATAACCATAGAGTGGTCTCTCAAAAAAGTACTGCCTCTGCTGATTTTACATTCTCAGCCCTAGACTCCGGTGAGCACAGATTCTGCATAACGCCAACTTATCCTGATAAGAACTCAAGAATACGTGTCGCTTTCGATACAGCTCTAGCTAGTGGTGAGGTTATTGATAGCCAAAGAAAAGATGACGTGAGTTCCGTTCATGCCAGAATCAACGATTTGAACAATAAATTAGAAGAGATCAAGAGAGAACAGGTTTTGATAAGGGTGAGTATTTGAATCTGATAGATCAAATGTGTTTTTTCAATTACTAACCGATACCTAACTAACAGGAAAGAGAATCACTATTCCGTAATCAAAGTGAATACACCAACTCCAATGTGGTCAGATGGTCGATATTCCAATTAGTTGTACTTCTAGCAACCGGTGCCTATCAGTTGAAACACTTGAAAGGATTCTTCATCAAGCAAAAAGTGCTCTAGATTTCCATGGGCCTCGTTCTCATGCTGGACTGTCAGTTTTATCTATTTAATGTATATGCCACTTTCTCTATAGACCATCAGCTTACTTTAATGGCGCCGCTTGTTACTCATTGTAGTCAATGTATTTGGTGGTTACGCAGCCCTTCCATGTCATCTCGCAAAAGAAAAAAAAAATTATATATCTGATCAAAAAGTGTCAAAGCTGCACAAAACAATCGCAAACACAGCAGAATGGCGTCCTCTCAAGAAGATTTAGTGAAGGAGATTGAAAGACTTCGACTTGAGAACGAGTCTCTAAGATCTCAAATTTCCACGAATAGTTCAGCAGCTCCAACGTTTGGTGAAGATATAGATTCAGACCCATCCATTCTAACGCTTGATGAGTACAAAAGATATGGTAGACAGATGATAGTGCCCCAGGTCACATTCGAAGGTCAGAAAAAGCTAAAAGGTTCTAGAGTACTGGTTGTGGGAGCCGGTGGATTGGGTTGTCCAGCACTATTATATCTTACAGGAGCAGGCATAGGTAAAATTGGTATCGTGGATGGTGATACTGTCGATATCTCAAATTTGCATAGACAGGTCCTACATACTACTGATAAAGTCGGTGAATATAAGTGTGAGTCTGCTAAGAGTTATTTGAATAAGTTGAATCCACACGTTGACGTCAAAACTTATCCCTTCAGGTTATCCACGAGTAATGCATTTGGTATTTTCAAAGAATACGATGTGGTTTTGGATTGTACAGATTCACCATTTTCAAGATACTTGATCTCTGATGTTGCTGTTATTTCTGGAATCCCTGTTATTTCTGGTTCTGGCTTAAAGACTGAAGGTCAACTATCGATTTTGAATTTTCAAAATATAGGGCCTTGCTATAGATGTTTCTATCCAAAGCCTCCTCCTCCAAATAGTGTCACTTCTTGTAAAGATGGTGGTGTTGTTGGCCCAGTTATTGGATTAATGGGTATAACAATGGCACTGGAGACAATCAAAGTTATCGTTGGTACTTATACTGCAGATAATTTCAAGCCTTTCTTATCGATTTATTCTGGTTATGAGCAACAGATATTGAAGACCTTCAAGATGAGAGGCCGTAAGAAAGATTGTATCAGCTGCAATGGTGAAATAACCAAGGAGATGATAAGTAATGGTCAGATTGATTATGCGGAATTCTGTGGTGTTGTTAATTACAATGTTTTAAAGCGTGAAGAAAGAATAACTATTGAGGAGTATCATAAACTATTCAAAACTGATCATGTTTTATTAGATGTCAGGCCTGTTGAACATTTTGGTGTTGTCCACTTACCAAACTCTATCAATCTTCCCTTGGATGAATTGAAGAAGATTGACCAACTTCATGATCTGAAATTTGATACTACCAAGCCGATATATACCATATGTAGATATGGTAATGATTCACAATATGCTTCCAGATATCTGAATGACACATTTTCTCTTAAAACAAAAGATATCTCAGGTGGTTTATTTCAATGGTCAGAGAAAATAGATCCAAAGTTCCCTACATATTAATTTAGTTAGGACAAAAACTTGTTAACAATACATTTTTAACATAAAAGGATTCGAGCAGCAGGATAAACAATTTATACGCTTTGTAAAATCAATAAACCACCTGTAGTTCCTGCAGCGAACCAATTACCAGCCTCTGAGTTTTGGTTCCAACTTAGTGAATTGATAGAAATCTCTGGTGGATAGACACTGGCATTACTAACGTTATCATTTGCCGGCAAAGTTTCCACCAACAAAGATCTAACAAGCCTGTAAGTCTTTTCATTAGCTCCATACTGCAAATCAAATAGTGTCAATACCTTATGTCCTTGAGACATATTTTTCTGAGAATTAAATAACTTTCTTGCAATGTTGTGAATCTTCACCGCACCATCTGCCCCACCAGTTAAGACCAAAGGATGTAGTCTTGAGACAGCAGCAGATTCTGCAGATCCGTCGTGCTTTGTCAGTGAGACTGAACCAAATAGGGCTCGAGGAGGGATGGCCTTGGTAGTAAATGGACCTTCCAGGTGAATGAAAGAATGAACATGTGAACTATAAAGAACTGTTTTACAAACAGCTCTTGATCTTACCGTTCTATTGATTGAGGTTTGAATGTCGGTGGTGGAAAATAAAGCAGCACTACCATCCGCACATGTGCAGAATATGAGTGGTTCATCGTGTGGCGATATAGAAGCAGCTATTGAGAATATATAATCCGAATGTAGTGGATATAAGAAAGATGGTGATGTGTCGGAAGTATCGAGGGCGAACTCAGCAATATGACCTGTTGCCGTTGCTGCAATTATACTATTGTTGTTCCAGTCATATGAACTTATTTGATATTCTGGGATGGAGAATTCGATTGAAGCCTCGGTAATTTCTATAAATTCGTTTGGATCACTAACATCAATTTTCAGTATTCTAATAGCACCGTCATTGAAAACACCGGATAGAAGCACTTCGTCTGAATTACCTGTTGAAAATGGTGGTTGTTTCAAATCCCAAGCACTTCCCCAATTGTGCAACAATGATTTGAAGAGTTCAAGTTCCTGAGTTTCACTGTTGAAAGAGTAGAGTTGAATCACACCATGGTATGATGTCTTTGTTAATAAACGAAACTCTAGAGCATTGGCTGAATTAGTGATGTTACTCAATGACAATGCCAGAATTTGTTGCTTCGACTGGGATTGGGTCAGCCATACAAGATCAGTGATAAGACCACCAGTATTGAAGATGATGGAACCATCATGCTTAGTTGATCTATTAAGTTGTAGAATCTCACTCGGTCTATCCTCATATTGAAATATCTTTGCATCTACTCGAAGTGGGAATTTCAAATTGAACTCATCTTGAGTCAATGGTTTAACTTGAATCACTGGGAGCTCAGCTTTATCGAATACCTCCTCATCTTTTAGGCTTTCGATACTAAAACTGAACAGGTTTCTCTCCCACCGTCTTCTCACTTGGATAATGTCAGTCATTTTCTGTTCATTGTACCCATATAACCTTGTCAGTCTCTCCCTCAACGATGTTAGTTGCTTCATCGCCTTCACATCCTTTTTTTGAGTTGATGTTTTTATGGTAGTAGGAGCCTTTGGAGTCTTGGACTTGGAAGGTTTTTTGGAATTTTTGGCATTTTTACCCTTTTTGCCCTTTTCATAATCCACGTCTTCTTCTACTTCATTAGGCTCCACTGGTTCTTCTTCGTTTTCATCTAAGTCATCCAAATCATCTACAGAATCATCATCATCGTCTGCACTTTCATTGGGGATATCGACCATTACAACGTCTCTGTCATCATCGTCATCGTCTATTTTATCATTTGGATCAACAAACTTGGTGAAGTCCACCTGGGCAGCTTTCCTCTTTGGCCTTGTACGAGGAGGCATTGCGGAATTGTCTCCTTTCTTCTCTCTTTCTGCGTAGTTCTTTGGTGTTAATCGTGTTTTGATTGTTTGTTTACTTTCTATAACTATGGATTACGTAATACGAATTGTGCTTCTACTAACTATAATAGTCGATCGTGGTTTATGTCTTTATTTATGTATGTTTTCTAGTAAAGGCCCTAGTCAAAAGAGTTCAGGGCTTGTTCTAAATCAGCAATTAGATCATTTGGATCCTCGCCACCAATGGAGACTCTTAGCAAAGTGCGCTCAACATGTGGGTCAGATAATGCTCTCCATTCAATCAACGATTCAAGACCACCTAATGAAGTAGCATGTTGGAACAGTTTCAAACGGGATGGCAAGTATCTTCCAACTTTCTCCGACTCGACGTCAATGGCGAAGACTGGGCCATAGCCGCCGACCAATTGTTCTGTAACAAAAGACTCTTCTTGTAAAGACGAATGGTAAATTTTTTTGAGAACTTTGAAGCGATCTTGGTTAACCTTCAAGAAGTTTACCACTTTGAGAACGTTGTCTGACTGCTTCTTGATTCTCAAATCATACGTTCTTAAGGATCTTAGCAATAAGTAACTTTCTAAATTACCAGTGATAGTACCTAAATAAATTCTATCGTCAATCAATTTATTCTTGATTTCTTTAGTTTTCACGGAAAGAACACCAGCCAATAGATCAGAGTGACCACCGAAATACTTAGTGGCAGAGTGTAAGACAATGTCTGCTCCAAAATCGTAAACATTCTGTAAAGGCGGTGGGGCAAAAGTAGAGTCAATACTTAAGAGGGCACCTTTAGCATGTGCTTTTTCAGCAAACCATTTAATGTCTCTTGAAGTACCCCATGGGTTAGTTGGTGTTTCAATATGCACTAAATCTCCAGGTTGTAGCTTATCCAAGTCTTCTTCAGAATAGGTTAACTTCTTGATTCCAAAGTTTTTGACATGGATATCAACAATGTGTAGCACACCATGGTAACAAGGACCGATAGCAATTTGTTTGGGGTTGAATTGGGTAAGGATAGCATAAAATGCAGCTAATCCAGAGTTGTAAACGACGGTGTGACCTCCAATGATCTTATCGAACACAGCTTCCAACTTTGCGGCATTTGGGTGATTAAGTCTAGAGTAGATAAACTCATCTTCAGGATATGTTTCTCGGTCCCCAACAGGAATCAAGTTCTCGGGATCAGAATCGTATCTGTAAGTAGAGGCAACATTAATTGGGGTGACTATGGTGTGTTAGTCCTGAATTTGTTCCATGAAACCTCAAAAAGTATCCATCCACACTCACCAACATCAGGCACTCTGTTCTTGTCGTCGTCAGCATGGATTAGCTCTGTGGCTAGACCTGTCATTGTCGAATTGAATGTCTCTTCTTGCCTGGGAAATCTTGAGAGGAGGACGGACAACAAGGGGAATAATCCTTCTTCTACTTTTTTGTGCTTTCTATTATCGATAAAAAAGCCATCATTTTACCAATTCGGTACTACATTACCGATCCCGCGAAACTTACCGCTTGCAGATTTGTCGCGAACGCGCTAAAAAACTAATAGAAAACACGATAAATTTGGTCCATTGCAGTCAAAGATTGGTGGCATCGAACAGAGTGAAAAGAAGCCAGCTATATAAATCCAGAGCTTCGTGCACCATGTCCCAAGATAATTCAGCAGCTGAGAGGTCTGGGATCTCGGGTGCTGCCGTTGTAAAGCCAACAGAGATGAATGGGAAGTTAGAGATACCTTCAGAATCACTTCAGGCAGATGAAAGACAAGACGAGATAGTTTTAAATCATGCTTTGGCCAAGTCTAGTAATGTTGCTAGTCCTCAGGATGTCCCTTTTGAAGAGAGTTCCCCAATAAAGAAGAGGGTAGAACTCCCGCTAATAAATGGAATCGAGCCAGTTATATCCGATAATATACCAGATGTACAAGGTTTTACTGATAGTGTTAAGAGCATATCTAAACCAGAAATCACTAGTATCACTCTCACTACATCAAACACGAAGACAGACTCAATAGACACCCTGCCAACCGAAAAACCATCTAAAATATCAGATGCATCAAAAAAAATACCCAAAGACGCTGAGATCGTGAGTCTTGAAGACGACTTCTTCTCTATGTATACGCCGAAATCATATTATCCTGAGAAGAAGAAAAAGAAGAAAAGAAAAGCTAATGCACAGCGTTCAGAATCATCTGCATATTCCCCCGTCGATCTGGATTCATCTACGATCCCTTCATCTGAACATGGAATTACGGATGAAGTAATAGTGATAGAGGATGACCAAGAAAGTAATGGGTCTTCATCTAAACAACAACCACTGAAGAAAAAGAAGCTGAGAGCACTAACACCACCTCCTATTGATGAGATTGCTTTTAAGAAAAAGTTTCTCCAAGAAAAAAATGTGCAACTTCAAAATTTGAGAGATATTTATCAAGAAGGTTATCTGGATCGGGAAATGTCTTCAAGACTAGCAGCTTTGGATCGACTAACGAAATCAGTTATTGAGGAAAATAGAGGAGTCAAAAGAAGCTCGACAGCAGATAGTACGGGGTCAGATGATAGTGTTGCTAAAGAATACCTTTTCAAGATAACGTCACACCTACCGGGAAGTGCAGACCATGCTATTGACCTAAACGTCAAAGGTACAAAAAGAATAAGCAGTGTTGTAAAGAAGACATTAGAATATTTACTTTCATTAGACATTGTTCCAGAACGCTATAGAAACGTTTATAATCCATCCTATATAACCTTGTTTTGGAAGGAAGTACGATTAGTTGACTATATGAAAGTTGATTCGTTGAACATTCCACAACCATTATCTGGTAATCCAGCAGTTGTTGAGTTGGGAATGTACACAAATAATCAAGCTGATGAAATTCAGATGCACAAGAAACAGAAGGAGAAGGAGAGACTGGAAAGATTTGCTAAAGATGAAGAAGTTGACAGAATGTTGAGGAGTAATACTCAAACATTTGAACTAGTGGATCCTTTTAAAAATGATGAAGAATTCAAAGATGTTGATAATGAGCCTTCTGTTCCAACACAGAAGGTTGCATTGAATGAACCAGAAGAAGTGGAAGATGAAGATTATTTCAAAGTCGGGCTCTTGGGAGAAGATAACCAGAAGATTATTGTAAAGGTTAACGCTGAGACTAAGCTGATAAACCTAGTTAAGCATTATCTTGCCAAGAAGGGACTACCACAAACTTCTAATGTGAGATTGTCATTTGACGATGAAGATCTAAATCTAGAGGGGGCAGTTGGTGATACAGAACTGGAGGACGAAGACACAGTTGAGGTCTATGTCAAATCATGATTAATGCTAAATTGTAATACTAAATATAAGAATATAACTAATAATAGACGTAACGTGTGGACGTAAACCCCATCTTGAACTCTTAGAACGGTAAGATGAGTACTTGAACTGTAAGCCTCTTTTTCTTGGGGACTTATGAAACTCGGATCTTCTTGTTCTTACCTGATGAGCTTAGAACTCTCGCGACTTTAATATGCATAACCAAGATCAACAAACAAACAAACAAACAAAGACTTCTGTTCCACTTCTACCGTTGTTCCTTACTCATGTCCCGATGTACAGAGAAACCCTGTTTCCTTCGATGGCTTGCTACACGCTAACTCGCAAAGTGCCGATAACCGTGCTTTCCTCAGCACCATCCATTTCTCTGCCAGTGAACAGTGCTGCAGGATCTGTACACTGAGCTTATTTCTCGTGAGGCTGAAAACCTTCAGACGACATTCGTTTGCTATCTTATAAATCCAATTAGATATTCCATACTTACCTTTCATACTTCCATTCACTCTCGTGCAAATATTTTTGTACTCCGCTTGCTGTATCTCGCTAATCTTGCTGTTATATTTCAATATCTAGCACAAGATATACTGTTGATGATTCTGTGACCTATAATGCTCACACTAATACTCCAATTGACCTTCCTATTGCCGTTTTCGCTGGCCTATATTGACCATCACTGTGTTCAGTTTCATCGTCCTCTTTATAACTATCAGAGAAGCACAGAAGATCCGGTACATGGGTTCACAATAGTCTCAACCCCGGGAGCGAAGACATTCAACATGATAATTTACAGAGAAGAGGATAGGATCCAGACAAACATACCAGAAAGTGCTTATGACCGTGAAGGTAATCTTACTGGGTTTTTCAAAGACCTCTGCACAGAGGCAAACCAAAAATGTGAGTTGGGTGCCTTCATCACAAAGCATCAGAATGAAAAACTTAAAGACAAAGTGGTCAACTTGGTTATCGTTGAATCCCAGCATATCAAAGTCGATATTCCTGATTATTCAAAATATTGCTACTACCTTTTGTATAATGGCGAGGTTCCAATTGATCAAGTTAAGGCAGAAAACCAAGGCTCTTTACCGTACCATCTCAGAGAACACCAACCTCTGGAATACTATTTGTTAGGAGAGTATTCCTCATACTTTGCCTATAGAGTACTTTTAATCACTCAATTGGTTCTCATTATTGGCGTATGGTACTTCAAGTTGAGAAAGTCAAGAATTAAAAATGTCGAAGCGATACAAATATTCCCAAATCCTCTGGAATACTTTCTCAATATCTTGATTTGTTCCATCCTATTTGATTTCCTCCATTCATTATACGCTTGGAGCGTTGTTGAGTTAAAGTTTGCGGATGACCTTTTTTTGGCCAAATTCATGAAGCTCTATTCTTTGGAATTGATACCGAAGGTCATTGAAGAAGTTACAAACTATCTAATTGTTTACCAATATGTGACTCTACAAAAGCCTACATTAAACCCAAGAGATATAGTGCAACTTAATTTTATGGATACCAAGTTGAGGAGAACTTTTATATTCATATTGATCTGGTCAACTATTGTGTTCCCAATAGCAACCTATTTTGATGGTTATCTGATCTTCAACAGCTTCACCGAACACTATCGTGAAACATTAGCGAAGAATTATCTTGTTATTAGAAAACTGTTTTCATTTCTGAACTTTTTTGATTTTTCTCTAGTTTGGATTGTGCTATATAAACTATCACAGGAGACTGAAAACGATCTCAACTTGGGAAATGAAGATCCAGCATATTGTCATGCTTTCAAACATGTTAGAATATTCACCTTTTTCGCCGCTGTTCAGCTGAAAATATTTGGAAGTATCATTGAAGCATATGTCTCGCCGGTGTTTTATGAGATATCTGAATGGGGTCTCGGCTTGTTTGATCGTGCTGACGAGAGCCTTTCGTTTCTTCTCAAAGGGTTTGCAGTGGTTTTCTTCAGACTGTTCTTTGCAATCATAAGAAATTTTCAAGATTTCGGTTCACTTATACTGGTTTGTCTTGCCCTCTACTTGTGTTGGGATCCTCAAGAACATCAAGACTTACAATTTGAGGAAGGACAACATCTACCAGCTCAAGATAGATAAGCTTACTAACAATGTACGCGTTTCAACGTTTTGACACCAGTGGAACTGGCTCAGTACATGTGAAACTTCTTCCTTCCATATGCTTATGCAAGAACATGTGCAGTCTTAAATTTCAAGTTGTATCCAATGCGCATTGGCCTGTCGCTATTGTAGTCGCCTTAGATACGGGGCATAACGAGTAGTTACCCGGGCCTAACCCGTGCTTCTATACACTGAAGTGGAGAGTATGTATATGTGCTTCAAAAACCCTTGTAGACTATTCATATTCTTGCCAGCCGTTTATCTAAGTATATAGCTTTGGGATTCAGCCCTGTGTACGGTTCTTCGGGTATACCGAGAAACCTTTCGATTTTCTAATCTGAGGTGGTGCAGTTGATGGAGTTGGAGTTGGTCCTCCTGAGAGATGCCAATCTCTCATCAATCAGTTGAATTCCAGTGCTCCATAACCATTACCGTGTGCTTGTGCTTCTGCTTGTGCTTCTACCTGAAGTGGACAGGCAGGTCAAAGGATCAATCCTTGTTAGGACCCCTATATCCCAGTGAAATTGGGCTCGATTGGGGGGCTTAGAACATTCCTTACACGCTCGTTGGCGTGATGTTCCAGTTCCCTCTTTTTCCTGTGTGTTGTTTCATGTAATGCCAATAATCTTGATTTTCCATAATGAAGGTAACCTCAAGTCTGGTAGTCCTCGATGATCATCGCTAGGCCTGGTGCTGCATCATCTTGCCTCCCTAAAATCTCCCACGGAAAAAAGTGGAAGTTATGGCACCATTGGGCATTCTCAAACTCAATCAACTCTGATTTCTGATTTCTGATTTCTGATTTCTGAAATCGTTTGTAACCTTCTCCTTTTCTCAACAGACCCCGTCACCATTCCGGGGATCTCCTCATCCAGATGCTACTTCCCAATGCACTGTTGTCCCTTTCGGTGCTCATACTACCCTTTGTGTCGGCCACTATAGAGCACGGCTGCGTCCAGTTCCATCGTCCGCTTTACACTTACAACAAGAGAGAACATGAGCCGGTCCATGGTTTCACTATCTTAGCACCTCCTCAAAACAATGGGTTCAATGTGGTGATATTCAAAGATAAGGATCGCATGAAAACAAACATACCAGACGTTGATGGCCCTTACGAAGATCTTACCAAATTTTTTGATAACATTTGTAAAACTGACGAAGATGTCAAAGAGAAAAGATGTGAACCTGGAAAATTCATAGTGAATGTCAGAAATGATGATTTGACTGTAAACGTTACAAATCTGGTGGTTTACGGTGAGATCAATTTGAAACTAGACATTTATGATTTCGATAAGTACTGCTACTACTCAATGTTTGAAGGCAATCTAACATCTTTCGATAAATACAACACATTTCCTCCCCATGTCCAGCCCAATCAAGACATTGGTTACTACCTACTACCCGAGTTCTCATCTTATTTTGCGTTTACGTTGATTCTTATAGCTCAGTTGTTTCTGATACTCATGATATTAATAAGAGTCAATGCCGGTAAGAGAACTTTAGGTTCGAAGGCTCGGGTATTTCCAAACCCTCTGAGATACGCCATTAATCTCTTATCAATTGGAGTCTTATTCGATGGGTACAGTCTCTGGTACTTCTGGAATCTAACAGATGTGTATGGACTGAAACCACAAGGTTCCGTCTATTCGTTCATTAGAATGTATTATTTAGAAATGATTCCAGCAGTGTTTGAAGATCTGTTCATGTACATGATAGTCTATCAATTTGTCACTTTACAATCCCCAAGTTTTATTATGAAAGATTACAAAAAGACCAAGGCCAGACGATTGTTCTTTTATTTGATCATTTGGTCCTCAAGTGTTTTACCGATCATTCTGTATTTCCAGCAGAATATTCTTTTCAATGAGCTGACGAAGGACTACCATCAAACCTTTTTCAGTTATTATGGGTTAATAGATAGAACCATATCCACTCTGAAAGTTATTGACTTTACTTTGATCTGGTATTTACTTTACAAAATATCACAGGAAACAGAAAAAACTATGAAATTACAATATAGAACACCGTTATATGGGAGAAAGTTCAAATTGGTTAGAGTATTTGCAATGTTTACCGCAGCCATCTTGAAAGCTATCGGATTACTGATGCAGGTATTCATCCAACCCTCATTCTACAGTATATCCGAATGGGGTGTTGGTCTCTTGGACTATGCAGAACATCAGAATTCAGTACACTACTTCTTCAGAAACGTCTTGATCAAAGCATTCTTTAGATTGTTCTTTGCTGTGTTGGTCAATTTTAACCATTTTGGATCTTTCATCTTGATTATTGTCTTCGCCTATGTCTTCTGGGACCCAGACACGTACTCCGATGCCCCTGAATTGGGTCCTGTCGAGCTGGAACTCCAGTAAACTGCATTCAAACGCATACCAAGCACATTATTTCCACGGTTTAATGACTTTTAATTAGCATATGTATAATATCTGATACTCAGGATTGATTATGTAATGAGCTCGCGATTTTTTGCTAAGCTATAAATTGCCTGCAAAGGCAAACTAAACTCTCTGGCACTTAACTAACTCTGATCTTCTCTACACCACGAAGAACATCGATGAGGGCAATGAAGCTTACATGCTTCCAGCTGCTCCTAGCACTGTCTGTCTGGATATCTGCTGCCTCAGCTACATATCCGTTCCTAATATATTCGCACAAGCTGTAAGTGTTTGGAAATTTAGCTATGAGATGGATGTCAAGAGACTAACAGTTCCATTGAAAAAGAGTTCCAAAAGTACAGTCATACGTCAACAACTTCAATAAGCATATACTTCCCTTGGAAAGAGTCAACGAAGTCGCAAAGAATACAATAGATCCCTGTACTTCATATTCCTACGTTCTAATTGATCAACCGGGCCTAACACTAGATGACTTGCAAGATTTAGAGAGCTTTACATATTTGAGAACATTTGCCCTGATAAGCTCAACATTAGGGTCTGTACCAAGAATAGAAAAACCTGTTGACTTGGAAAAATTGGCTGACTATGCCGTGAAGAAATGTCATGCGACCTTGATTGAGGTCAATGGGTATGAAGAGGCTGAAACGTACATTGACAACAGGAAAAGAGTAATAAGAATTAACTTGCCAAAATTACCAGATGAACCAAAAGCTAGAAAAGCTGCGCTCATGAAAGCAGGTATGTTACTCAGAGCTACACTATAAATCCATTGTCATGCTTTAAGAATACTAACATCGTCCTTAGACTATACAATTAGGATTAACTTGAGGAAATTGCCTTCTCCAGACCACACTATTATATATACAAACACTCAGGAAAGGATCCTCAATAAACAACATGAGAGAAGATGGGCCCAGCTGGATATCTTTCCAGATATCACCAAGCATTTCTCCAGACAACAAGAGTTTGAAAGAAACGAGAATGTCAAGGAAGTTGAAAGACCATTCCCTGAGAAAAGACTGAACTTGATTGATAGAACACAGTGGAGCGTTCCAAAGTTCTTGGATTCGGATGTCATTTATGAAAATGAGTTACTGGTCATAGGGATTCTAGGGGTCACTTGTGTGTTAATACTGGTGCAGATTCTGCTGTTTATCAAGTTTGTTGTCTCAGCACTTGTGCGGAAATGGAAACCTGGGAACAAACAGTCGGAGGATAAACCAAAGACTGAGTAGACTTCTCCTCCTGGCCAATATACACATCCACCAAACCTGTTTGATAGAATATGGTTCATTGTTAGTGGATCTCCTGTAGTTAATTGTGTGTATAAGTAATTCGCGAAGATGAAGGTGGATAAAGAGATTAAAAAATCTATTTGTGGCACTTCTGACCAACGCAATCAGACAGCAGAAACACGTTTAAAGAGGCCTGAGAATGTCCTTCAAAGACCTGGACGTTGACTTAGAGATGCAGAAGCCGTTCAGTGACTTGCCGGAGTTCGACAAGATCGTTGAGCAGACATCGAATCTGCTGCTGGACGCCAATAACAACATCGTCACACTCGGTAAATTTGTCAAGTCATTAAGAGAAAGAAGATCCAGCGATAACACTACCAAAGTCAGCAATAAGACGCTCAAGTCGATAGAGCTTATTACAGATATATTCAAGAACATCGGTGTTCTCAGTAAGAGAATATCGTTATTCGAGGACTTGAATCCAGCACAGACATTCACCAAGGATAAAGTATCAAAGGAGATCAAAAGCTCTTTAGATAAATTCCAAGACTTGCAAGAGCAGTTTAAGGATATAACCAACACTTTGAACGATGAATCAAAGGCTGCTCTAGATCACGATGTCTTGAAAACAGACCAGACTCCCTCAAATCAACAAGGCCAACAGGAGCTGATACTGGAGGAAAATTTGATTGATAACGAAGAGTTCACTTATCAACAGAACTTGATTCGTGAAAGAGAGGATGAGATACAGAACATAGAACAAGGTATCCAGGAGTTGAATGAAATATTCAGTGATTTGGGAGCTATTGTTCAAGAACAAGGAACGATGGTTGATAATATAGAGTCAAATATCTTTGACGTTGCACAATCAACTAAAACTGCTTCGAGTGAGCTAACGAAAGCGCTTCGTTATCAAAGAAACTCCAGAAGAAAAACATTCTGTTTATTAATGATCCTTGTTGTCGTCTTACTAGTCGTTCTACTTGGTATATTCCTATGAGTCAATGAATAATTAAAGTTAATGTCTAAATACTCCAGACGTTAACATTACCGTCATCTCCGCCTGTAACTAACCACTCAGATCCTTCACCATACGATTTACTCCACTCAACCGTGTTCGCCTCATAAACACCATGGGTTAGTTTCTTCTTGGTGACAATAACCCAGTTTTTCGAACCATCTTCATCAATTTTTTCTTCGTAGACAACTAACTGACCATCTGACCCAATACTTGCAATTCTACCACTAATTTCACTCCAGCTGACAGAATAAACAGCTCTTGTGTGACCTTGTGGTAATGTGGCATCCAATTCCCAAATCTCTTCTCCATAATTCCCCTCACTGACTCTCTTCCATACTTTCACTGTACAATCATCACTTGCACTAACCAATCTCGTCGATTCTTCACTTTTCTCAAAATCTGAGCCCCAAACGGTCCCTTTATGACCAGCAAGTTCTGCAACACAAGTCCAATCATCATCATCTTCCTTCCAAAGTCTGATGGTATCATCATACGACGAAGAAGCCAAAAGGTCTTCATATGGGTGCCATGTAACATGCTTTACATCCTGTGTATGTTCCTGTAATACACTGATACATTCAAACTCCTCATTGTTATCATCAGCTTCCCAGATCCAAATACTCTTATCTCTTGAGCATGATGCTAAAAAGTATCCATCTTTTGACCAACTTACACCTTTCACCTCGTTCTCATGTCCTTCAATAACAGCCAGAAGTGACCATTCATCATAGTCTTTACCCCATATGGAAATCGTTGAGTCAAACGATCCACACGCCAATGAGGGATCCTCCCCTGTGGGTTTCCATGCCACCGATCTTATGCTTCTCTTATGCGTATCATCCAGTTCGGATATCAGTTCACGATTTGTAAGATCGTATATCTTACATGTCTTATCTGTTGAGACCGTGGCCAGCAATGGGAGGTATTTGTGAATTGAAACGGACCATACCTTGTCCTTGTGTGCTTTTATGCTTTCCACCAGCTCGATTTCCACTGTCATTATGTAAGGGCTGTACGACTACTTCAACTTCTCTTACTTCCAACTCTTCTTCTTCTTGTTACGGGCATCTTTTGCCTCGGAAACAATTTTTTGATAGGAAGCCAATTTCTCGCGAATAGAATCATTTCGAGACTGTTTGGTAATAAGATCAAAGTTATTGCCGAGGAAATCACTTTAAAATGAAGGGATTTGACACTGTTTTAAGCAGCTAATTGATCAATCTTTTGGCTTTTTCACGATGCTGAGAAGGTCTTCCGTTTGTTTGTTGAGGAGCTTTTCGACAAAAGCTCCTAAAAAACCTTCAAACCTTCCAAAGATCCCTCAAGCAGATGAGGTTAAACCTAAGGCCTATGCCCCACCAATTCCAAATAACATTGAATTCACCTCTTCTTCTTCTAATGTTCCATATGTTCCTAAAGAAAAGCATCAAAGGGTAAGTTTCGAATATCCCAAGGAGACCAACTCAGAGAAAGAAGCTAAAAGCTCTTGGATAAGATGGCGCAGTCTTGCTCCAATAGGTATCATAATCATTGGTGGTGGTTGGGCTTTATACACTTTGAACTACTTTACTGATAACACACCAACCGAATACTTAAGTCCAATTAAATTCATTCCTTTTATAATAACCAATAAGGTTGACATTGATAAAGATCACTACTTGATCGAACTGACCCCAAAGTTTAATAGATGGAAAAAAGATGCCAAAGAGGTTAAGATCTGGAATGGTAATAAGTTGTGGAGTGTTGAGGTTAAACAACCTCAAATAATGGTGGTGCGTAAGTATACACCATTACCATTGGAAATATATAAATCTGAAGAAACTGGTGAACCTATTATCAGAATACAAGATTATGAAGATGACTCAATGAGTGATGGGAAACTGGTGTTTTATATAAAGAAATATGATCAAGGAGAAGTTGCAAGATGGATATATAGAAAACCACTTGGTTCAGAATTGGAACTAAGAGGTCCTTTTGTTGAGTATGAGTTTCCAATTACTGTTAATAATAAAGTTGAAAGACCACAACTGCAGAATTTACCAAGTTCTGTTAAATCAGATCCAACATTCCCTATGAAGCCCGATAACCTTGCATTCTTTGCTGGTGGTACTGGTATTGCACCTGTGTTACAAACATTACTATCCAAAAATCCTTATCAAGGTTTTATTGATATTTACTACTCAAGGAGGACAGATTCAGAAGCTCCAGTAGGAAACTTGTTGTACTTCTTGGAAAAACTAGATAGGATAAAAGTTCATCACTTTATAACAGAGCATAATAAGAAACTCTCACTGAATGATATTCCTTCACCTGTGAAATCCCAGTTACAAATAAAGATTGAGGAGCAACAATTAGCTAAAGATCGTCATGAGAAACTAGTTCAAGAAAAGCTTAAAGAATTGAAAGAGAAAAATGTTTCAAAATCATTTCCAATAGTAACACCAACGACTACAACAGATTCTCATAACGACCCAATAGACCCTTCCAGAAAATTCAAAACAGCATTAGAGCAAGCAGCTTTTACTAAAACGCAGCAAAAGACTAATCCTTCATTGGCTATTGTTTGTGGACCTGATGGATATGTAAGCTATGTCGCTGGGGTCAAACCATACAATGGACAAGGCACTGTTGGTGGTTTATTAAAGGAGAAAAGATGGGATGGGGAAAATGCATTCAAAATGTAGACTTATCTTGTATATAGAAGTCTAATGGATAGAAAAGTATTAGATCGAAGTTGATAGATGTAGAGAATCATCGATATCATTCAATTGACAATAACATTAAATTGAAAAATGCAGAATAAATAAATCAAGTTTATATAACTCTAAAATGAAAGAACTGAACCAACACAACAACAACAAATATGAATATGAACTTGAAAAAACAGCTGTGGGAGTGACAAAGAAAACAAAGATGCAATTAAACATTGAAAAAAACAAGTAACAATTATGGAGCACTCCGCTAGAGTTTGCTGGAAATAATACTTTCCGGGGTCTTAACATCCATCGATTAGAAGATCCTTTTTGAAGAAGCTAACCAATTTAGGTACTTCTTTATTGTGTCTCAGATTCAACTAAAAATTCCAAAAAAAGAAACATTTTCAACAATAAACCTCTTTATAATATATTCCTCCGATCATGAAAGTTCATGAAGAGATAAAAAGTCTTACTGACTGAAGCTTGAGCTAGATGCTCCATCCTAATTGAACGTTTTGACCCTCCCACTCAGACTCAATTGGTCATTATGCTAGTAAACGAAGAAAACTTTTCTTGAACCGAAACAATGAAATATAGAACAAAATTAAAAAGAATTAGGTCAAAAAATGAGTGATGAATTTAAACAGGAGAATCACATAAGGGGATCATAAGGGATTGAATCAAGAACCTCAAAAAAAAAACAATGCTACTATTAAACTAACTGGATACCCTTCTCCGAAACTTTACTCTATTTCCATCATGGTCTGTCTTTAGATTCTCTTCTAATGGAGATCTTCACACCTTGACTTGCAAAGACTTTACCTAATGGAGAGCTGTCGACAACACCAGGAAATTTCTTAGCACTGAATACTTGGAATTTCTGAGAGAACTTGGACACAGTTTTGTTTGAGATGAGATCAATGAAGGTCATTTTCAGCTTGAATTCGCCCTCTATTCTCACGGATAAATCCTGGAGTATGAACCAAATACCTCTCTCTAGTTTATCATCATAAAGTTTGAAAGGATTGACGACTAGACTCCCAATAAGATTTCTTGTTGGGATGTCACCTAAACTCTCTTCTGAGTCTGAATTTGTTCCAGTTAATGAAGTTGGGCTAGCTGTTGGATCAGCTATTTCTTTATAGACTTGTTCATTACTTGCGGGGCCTGAAGACGGGCTGGGGCCTAAAGCGTTTTGTGCTGATTGTGCTGATTGTGCTGATTGTGCTGATTGTGCTGAATATGCGGATGCTGAAGTATTAGTAGAAGATGAAGATCTGGTCAAATCACGGTCTGGTAGGGAGATTCTAGAAGGGTTTTGATTCGATTTAAAATGCGATATGTTTGAGTCGCTAGTGATGGTTTCAACAGATTGTGCTATGTCGGTTCTTGAATTGGAATCTAGTGTTGGAACTGGGATTTGCTTATTATCACTTTGTTCCAAATTGCTTCGACTCCTTTGATTGATGTGTTCCTCATTTGAAACTGTGGTATCCTCTTTCATGGATGAAGTAGCGTCAAAGGACTCGTCTTTATGAACGGGTTCTTCCTTTGAATTTGGTGAAGAGAGGGGAGAGCCATCTTTGATGTTTTGGTTCAGTGTCAAGTCTTCTCTCTCATCGGCAGACCACAGCTCAACGATCAAAACAAATGTTGATATGTCAATATCATCGACACTGACTGCCTTCTGCGTTTCAGAATCAACAACTCTTAACTTTATAAACGGTGGAGGCGTTATTTGGCGTCTATCTTTATCTCCTAAACCACACATTCGGGCTCGCACGGGTTCTTGAAATATCACAAGATCATATGAAGGTGCTAGATTCAACTAACGTTAGTATTGCAAAACAGTTATGATTAAGTTTGAGCTTCTTAGCGTAAAGAGGGCCGCTCAAGTTATTCCGCTCTCAATTGGATATGTCTGCAAACACAGATCTGCAGCCATCTTTGAGAGGGAGAGAGAGAGAGTAGCTGAGTCAAGTATACTTACTCATTTGGAGGGAAGTCATTAAGAGGGTATGGTGATAACCATGAAAACAGTAAACAATAAACCAAAGGGACGCTGTTGATGATGGTGAGCAAACAAATATAAAAAGTGGTGTGTGGTAGCAATCAAGCAGTATACAAGAAGCAAAGATAAGCAAGCAGTGACAACAGTAAATACAACACTTGACCAAGTGACTAAAGGAGTGGAAAGGCCCAGATAAAGGGAAAGCTCAGGCGCAAAATGCTGGAAGATGCAGTTAGCGAAACAAATAAGACAACAGAAATCCGGTATCGAAGAAGATGGTCTTAAAAGATCAACGGGATTACTTATAAAAGAAGGGCGCTGGATAAGTAAGTGAGTGGGAAAGGAAAGAGCTGATTATCCATTGACTGCCTGTGTTTTTTGTGCACTCTTGGTCGCAAAAATATATGTTGATATTTTGAACAACTTTTTTTGAGCCGGTCTGGATTCAGATTTAAAGAGGTATGGGGATATTTGGAACAGACTTTGCAAACTCAGTACTTTATTTATTTAAGCTCTGCAATAATACCCATAATATAGTTCACGTTTCTCACACAATGCGATGTGATGTCAGTGCCTGAACCCTAAAAGCTGAGCAGAGGAGTTTTAGTTCAAAAGTAAGTGGAAGGCGGCAACTCAGAGAAACAAAGAGGAGTCAGAAGCCCAGAACGTCTAAAGGATTTATAGGATATTTTGTATTTTGTTGTTGGTTTTATACAGATTTTCCCCTTTCAGTCTTTTCGTGCACAAATGGGAAATTCAGGCAAAAAACACCACTGAGAAACTGAAAATTTTGAGTCTTTGGCGAAGCATTTTGGAAATTTTAAATGAACACCGCTAAGCACGTCAATGTTGTTCCATGTTTGACAGTTTTTTCGATCTTCCTGTGTCTGCGCGCTCACAGAAGGAGGAAGTGGGATTTCCTCAGATAATGTGGGCACCCACAGAAGCTCCCACAGATCGAAAACGAGAGAAGCCTTTCTTCAAGCCCACCCTCATGTGAGAGTAAGCAGCACCACGGTACCAGTACATTGTTTTTTCTGCCTCCAACCCCTTGTTCCTTTTGAAGTAAGCGCACAGAAGAGTCCACGTGAAGTTGAAGGCTAAAGAAATTCACATAATCAAGCAAAGTCCACCCCCCCTTTCGATCCTTAGCAGACCAATATATTGTGCTAAATCACTTTACATCTCTGTTAGTACATCTCTCCCTTCTCTTCTTACCAGTACTGTTTTACATTGTTGTGCACACATAATCATCGCACAAGTCGCGTAATTTAGCTATTGCAGGGCTATTGAGTCACCGCGTTCTGATACTTTAACTCTGATAGTTTCTACAACGAAAATTCATTACGAAACGTCAACCACATACAAATACTGGAATATTCTGATCAACGCACAATTGTCACTTCAAAAAATGCATGCGCATGTGATGCAAGTTGCGATAAAAAGAGATCGGCGATACTAATGCACTGCACCAACATCAAGGCTCTACCCTGGACAATCTCCTCTTCTTTATAAAAAGTGAAAACCAATCGCGCTCAATTTGACAGTAGAAACCACTTCAAGATAGATCTTGCTTCTATCCACTACGGGATTCTTTTTTCAGATAAGGAGTCATTGGAAAGGGTTCAAGGAAGAACAGAAATATCAAAGAAATGAGAATTGTAGATCAACTATCAAAACACAGTTGCTTCTCATTCGTCGATCCCCAATTGTTCTAAAAGATTTTTTACTGTAATTCAAGGCCTTACCCGAAGGACTAGGCACTTACGTAGGCAGGAGCCAAGTGATTGATCCTCTAGTTCCCGGGTATTTTTCCAATCACCGATCTTATTATAGATTCTCAAATTTCAAGCGCATAACCTTCTGAGCAACAAGTCACTTCTTCTATCCAGCAACTCCATCACATCCTGTTGCCGAAGTTCGAGGGATTATTATATCTTATAGGAGCCAGGAAATCACTCAGCTAAACTAATCATCATATTTCAACTGACCCGTGAGCTCGGAACAGCCCAAGCAACATCAGTCACAATCCGTCACTATCACTCATTGCTGGTCAGGAAAACTATATACAAGCTATCTAGGACTTACTCCTAGAATCTGCAATGGCAGGAATGTAGCAATAGTAGCAAACCTCTTAGCTTGCTGTTCTATCAATGCCGCACTAGAAATTTCCATACATATTCTCTGAGTAACTCATCAAGTGTGTAAGTGCTTACTTAGTGAGACCAGTGATGGCTCTGAAACATTTTAAGGCTACGCACTTGATTCTTTCTCTATCTGACGATTTAGAGCCTGGATTTCGGTCGATTGCGGTAGGTTCATGTTGGAACAGTGAAAAACTAAACGCACGGGAATGTTCTCACCCTAGGCTTCTTTATAGAGCATGGGACTAAACCCTAGTCTTTTTAGAAAAAAACATCAAACTGTTTCATTAACTGTAATTCCCACAGCCAGGACAACAGTTCAGAAGCTAACAATTGAGTGGTTATTACATCTGATTACTGAAACGTTTCGATTTGTCCCATTTGCGGATCTTCTTGTTTCCAACATGGAAACCCAACTATCCTGATTGTAGTGGTATATACCCTAAAAGAGCAAATTAAAGGCTTACCACGTTAAAGTTTACTTGCTATTCTCAAAACTTAACCCTATCTACTAATCCAGCGTAGTATAGTAGCATATTGGGTTTATACAGATCTAGTTGTTCTGGCGGTACATAGACGCTTTTCATCATATAGTTGTCATACTTGCTGTAAGAAGTGATGAGGTCTATATCTCATTATATTGCTGGATTAAATCAAGTCTTACCACATAATTCAGTTTCAAAGTACCAAGTTGAGTTGTCAGTACTTTAACGTAATTAATTACATAATATTGAATTCTAGAAGTTTATGAATTCTTACCGTAGAATTTGTGACACTATTCACTGTTGAGTTTTTACCAAAGTAGTGTTAATCGAACCAACTGTAAACTTTGTATTTATTCTCAATAGCTGTAACTGTTATTAACAAATATTCGAAGTCCCCTAGTTCAGTGAGAGACTGAGCAGTTGTTGTACGCATTGCGTACTATCACCAAATTTACTAGTCTTGAAACAACGTAGTTGCCACATGACAATGAATCACATCTGTCATCAAGAGAGCACTCATTTTGAAGACCGTTATTCGCTTTCATAGTGCTTGGATGGTATTGTTGCTGATATCAAGGCTAGGTTCTCCTCTAAAAAGCCTTCGTTGATCTGTTTTACAACTTGATTTGAAAGTAGCTAGCTGTAACAGTTGTGAAATTAAATAGGTCTTTGGTTGACTTACTATGCGCACCACTTGGTACATCACCTTGATCTTGATCTTGATTTCAAGATGCTCATTTTCTCGGTTGAGTAGGTAATGCAGCGGTCTGCAGATTCCTCTGTTTGCCTGCCGAGCCTTAATCTCTGGAGTCCTATAAAATAGGCGGTTTAAACTTCAAGCTCACATAAGAACTTGCGCCGTCTCTTTTGTCTGTGTCCTTCCAATAATCCAAAATCAAGTCTTCAATGAGTTGAGCAGCATCTCAATAAAACTCGTTCCTCAATCGCTCTTTGACTGGTGACCATTCGTCTCGCAATTCTCGTTGTACACTTGGCTATACTGTACTTCTATCTTTGAGGAGATTGGGCACATTGACAGAAAAGGAACATGTAAACTGTTCATACTCGAAAAACAAAATGGGCTTCTTGACATGACAAAATGATACCTTCCTCTATTAGTATCATTTTCTTCTTCCCCAAGTCCATACACCATCAAACTACTGGTTAGTAAATAGACTAGTTAAGTCCCACGACCAATCCCAGCTCTCCAACCGGATGGCCTACGTTCTAATTGAAAAACAGCTATTATCAATATCTGTGCCCCAATTCAAGCGGTACGATTGACCTTGTCACTCCAAATCCTTACTCACTCTTTCATCAACCGCTATTCAGTAGTCTTTGCTCACAGAGTCAAGATGGAGGGAGACTGAAGCTGAAATTTCTACGCGGCATCGGCCGAAGGAACTAATTGAGAATAGAAACAGTAGTGCTCACTAATTAGCGATCTCAGGCTTCATAAGCTGGCCTAAGTTACTGTTTGGCTTGCTTGCCAACTTTATCTGGGTCCAAAATTCCTTTGAGGAATAGGAATAGAAAAAACTCTTTGTTTACTGGTAGAATTCTTGATGAAAGAGAGAAAGATGAGCCGAGCCCATAAGCCTGTTTCCTTGTTCCAAAAGTACGCTCATGATATTTTACGGCTTCCATATGCCACTGAATTCAAATTCCCCCTGCAAGTCTATACAAAAACGGTAGGTGGATTCTTTTTTAGAGAGTAGTTCAATCAATTCATGAAAGGTCCCACTATTACCAAAGAGCTTTGACCAGTGTGATAAGATGTATAACTAGCTACTTTTTTAGACGGATTTAAGTACTCAGTGAAATGTCGGATCGGACTTAATCATTTCAATAAATTTAAAGCTTCACGCCGGGGGGATGGGAAAAACAAGGAAAGAACTGCAGATCTAGAGATCACTGGCTTATGATCATTAGAGCATATATGATATATAGTACCCAATACATTTACTGAGTTTACAAAAGAACCTCAAAATTTATTTCTCATTATTGACTGGGTAATTAAAATTTCCCACTTTAAAAGTCGATTTATAATGATTCGTGTATGAAATTATAATTAAATAATTTTTGAAACTTACGTTTAGATTAATATCAGATATTTTGTTCAAATATACAATAGAGCAGCTCGATAATTATTAAATATAGCCAGATAGATTCAATAGTAAGACTAATGAATTTCAATTAGAAGCAATCGCAACTGAAAAACTATTTCCGCCAAGTTCACGAAAAAAGTAAATACTATCCTTACTAATGAACAGTATTATAAGGGTATAACGAACCCTGAGACTCACGACTCTGATTCTACATAGTCTTGTTTTTAGTACTAACCGGCCTCTGGTGATACAAAAGTGAAATCTTTGAATGAATGAGCACTATGTTAAAAGGAAAGTGCTAAAGAAATTCACTTCAAAATACGAGATGCAGTAAAATTTCAGGCTTTGTTGACGTGACTACATTAGAGGCCCCTCTCTCATCTCTGTACCCAGCATAACTATTTGGACTATATACAAAATGCTATTAGCGTATGCTGTCAAAAATCAGATACAGCAGAGAACATGAGCCTAAACTTCCTTTAACAGGACATTACCCTCCACGCTATCAAGACTTTCAAACTCATAGCTCTTCAGAATCTCCCCGATAGCTGGGGGTCTTTTATTTGTAAGAAGCTTGATTGTAGCATGTATACCAAAATCAACTAGAATGCCTGAAGTTTGTCCATTTAGAGGTCTTGATGATACCAAAAAGTCACTATTCACAGGTTTGCCTTCTTGGAGGTATTTTTCTAACAACCTAATCGAGTAATAGCCAATAGATGAACGGCTAGCCTTCTTCAAGATGTCGTTTCTTGCTTCAATGTGTAGAGCTATGGAAAGGACCTGCTCTTTAGTGAAAAAGGATGGTTTATTAGTCAAAAGGGAGTGAAATTGAAAATGATTTATCAAATCACCAAATCTTCTCAAAGGCGAGGTCGATGGGGCATAATGCGTAACACCTAACATCAAATGGTCTCTTGGCTCATGTGAGTAGTATGCTGGGACAATAAACTTGAAGGCTTTCACCAACTCAGAAGCATTTGGAAGAACTCTCTTTTCAAGCGACAATAAGTTCAATCTTTTGACAACAGTACCAGCAGTACCATTTAGAGGCAACGTAGTCATTCCTTTAAAGATACCCGCGTATTTATCTCTGTTTTGTGCTAAGATATACCCCGCGATACGGTTTCCTAAAATCATGAACTCAGATACCAAAATTACAGAATTAGTCGTCTCTTGCTTGTCGATACTAACTTCTGAATCTTCAATAAGCTCAACGGCCTCATTTGAAACATTTTGATCCTCATTCGCCAACTTAACACGAACCTGTGGTGTAAAAGATTCACCAAATACAACAGCACCATGCTTAATTCTGAAATCTCGCAGTTGCAAACCAATCTCAAACATCTCCAATAAATCTTGATGCTCTTCGTTTATTAGTCCAGTGGAATCTTTGACTTTGGCCAGGACTTTATCAACATCTTCATAGGTATATTTAGGAAACCTTTTCAAATAAGTTGCCTCAACCTTTGAGTTTCTGAAATCAAATGAAGTGGTTCTTTTATTATAAGGAATTGAAAAGGTCAGGGCTCGAGTTTTTTGACCATCGACACCCAAGCCAGCTAGATCTGACATGGATTTGGGAAGCATTGGTGAGATCAATTCAGGCTGATAAGTCGTGAAAGCCCTTTCAAAGGCAATTTTGGTCAAGGTGGAATATGGTGTTAAATGTGACGTTGGGTCTGCAATGTGAATATATAACATCACGTTCTCTTCATCAATCTTAGAGATGGAAACACCATCATCGATTTCATGAGCGGTCTCACTATCTATACAGTAGACTCTCAAGTTGGTATAATCTTTTCTTTCATTCGCCAAGTCATTATTTCTTAAGGAGCTAATATCAACATTCTCATAATAAACTTGTTCTTTAGTTGCCTTGCCAGAAACTCCCAAGTTTGGAAGATTTAAGCCTGTAGAGAAGTGCGAAGGGTTTGTTAACTGTGTTGAAATATGGCCAGTTTTCGTGAGAAAGTCATAAACCATGGATCTTGTTATATCTTTATCAGAATAATTCTTCATCAACTGTGACACTAATGTGGTAGATCTCGCGTCTGATATATTACCAACAGCAAATTCCTTCAATAGATAGAAAAATGCATCATACTGATCTCTCTTCAAGCTCTTCAGGGAATCTAGTGATGCAACAGATTTTTGAAAATAGGTAGAAAGAAGTGGCTGTGATTTAATCATGTCGATAATATAATCAACATTTGTTGAATATTCCAAGGGAAGCACTGTGATAGACAGTGGAATAAGCGTGCTTCTTGAAGAATAAGAGGTCGACCATAACCTCGTCTGTTTCCTTAGAGATAATACCACAGAGTAAAAGAAAGCAGCATCAAAAGTATCATCCTGTTCAATTGAACCATAGTTTTTACCAAGTTTTGTTGGCTCGAACAAATCCAAGATGCCTCTATCATTTGACTCCCTGAAAAGTTTAGCCAGGTCAGAGTAAGCATCATCGATCTGTTTCTTGCTAAACTCTGTCTTCAGAGAATTAACGTCAATAAGTCTAATTGCTTTCATTAATGAAAAAATGGACACTTCTCTAGGCCCATCCACCTGCAGTAGTTTATGAATAATCTCCAACTTTCTTGATGTCGATTGAATATCTGACCAAGCCTGATTGGTTAATCGGATTAAAGGGTGAACAATAACATTTCTTGCAAGCGTATTGACAGCAAATGTTCGAAATCCAGAAGAGGTTGTTTTGATAGAACCATGGCCTGGTGGGGGGTTCACAACCTCATGTATAATATCAACGAGCCAATCTTTTGGGATTATACCCGGTATCCTAAATTTGATAGATGACTTTTCGACATAGGTGAGTTCACCCAGTCTATTCATAATGGTATATCTTGGATCATCGTCTCTGAAAGGAACCTCAACGATAACACCCAAGCCTGACTGATTTAGAGAGGCCTTAAGCTCCACAGCATCACCTATGTCTAGAGGCTCAAATAAACGAACAGGAGAGATATCCATATTAGGTCTCTCGAAAGCTCTTCGGATACTCTCTTCTGTGGGCTGTTCAGTTTTAAATGCTTTGAGATAGCGTTTCCGCAGTAATGATGTCCATCTCTTTTCAGGTTTAAGAAAGTAAGTGTTGAATCTCTCATTTGACTCTTTTGTAATTACTTCAAGACTTTTCAGATCTGTTTTTCTATAGCAAATTTGTTAGTAGTTGGCAAATCAAAGTTAGCAATACGGTGCCATACTCACCCTTTCAAGTTCAAAAGCGCCTGTGCTCTCTTCTTTGAAGGTCTATTCTTTATTAGGTTCTGCGCGGCCTGCTCGAAAGATGTCGGTTTGGCTGATTCGTCTGCTATCTGCTCTTTCAGTAGACACCTCGTCGTTGAGAAACTGCATATATTTTTGCTTCTGTACGAATTACTTCGAAGAACACTCAGCATAACTCCCTTTTTAGCCTTGAAACAGCTAGTTTCAGTAGTTTTATCAAGCTTTTTGCGTCAAAGTAAATCTTTCTTATAGAGTAACCGGAAATCCTGAATAGTTCACGTGATGGTCGGGATACCTCGTTAAAGCTGTATATGTACTATGAACATGAAAAAACTTGGAGTTAAACACTACTTTCTTTTGTTGAAGGTGAAGATTTTCTAAAGATGCTAAGGCCCAGACATGCAAATATCACCAAGAGCAGAATCTTCAGTCAAGTGAGGTTTACCTCAACAGTGAAAACTACATCGTTTGACCCTAAAAGTCTCACTATGAATCAGAATGAAAGAGTTTTTAGTATGATCCAACCTACTGGTAAATTTCATTTGGGTAACTACCTGGGTGCTATTCGCCTATGGAAGGATCTTGTCGACATTGCACCACCTACTGCACAGGTCATATACGGTGTTTGCGATTTACACGCTATGACTATTCCAAAAAAGGCATCTGATCTAAGAAGATTGAGATATGAAGCTGTTGCCAGTATCTTATCAACTGGTATTGATGCCGAAAAGGCAATTGTGTACATCCAAAGTGGCCTCCCACAACATGCAGAACTACAGTGGATTCTGTCCTGTTTAACTGGGGTTGGTTATCTTAATAGAATGACACAATGGAAAAGTAAATCTGATGGTCTAGAATCTGCTAGTTTGGGTCTCTTTGCTTATCCAGTCTTACAAGCTGCTGATATTCTACTTTTTAAATCGACGTTGGTGCCTGTTGGTGATGATCAGTCCCAGCATCTTGAATTAACTCGTCATATTGCTGAACAGTTCAATAAAACCTTCAAAAAGACTTTCCCATTACCATCTACAATATTTGCACCAACCAAGAAGATTCTAAGCTTGAAAAATCCAGCCAAAAAGATGTCCAAGTCGGATTCTGATCAAAATTCTGTCATATATATGAATGACCATCCTGACGATATAGTTTTAAAGATCAAGAAAGCTGTCACAGACTCGATTTCCTATGAATTCAAGTATGATCCAGAAAACCGCCCAGGTGTTTCCAATATGATTAATGCTCTCAGTGGTATTCAGAGAAAGTCAATTGAAGATGTAGAAAATGATGTAATACATATCAAAGACCATAAAGCATTCAAAGAATATGTTTCTGAAGCCATAATTGAAGAATTCAGAGAACCAAGAAGAAAATATCAGGAATTGATGAAAGACAAGGGCTACTTGAAAAATGTTGTCCAACGAGGTAATGATAGAGCACAAGCTATTGCTGAAGAAACAATTAGACACGTCAAGATCAACTCAGGACTAGACTGATTGAATAAAAAATAGAAACAAACAGAACACTGTATATAATAAAAAATAAGAGTACATAGACATGATTTAAAATCCTACTTGATCTAATATGTTCAGCGATGTAGCAAATTGTATCAAGATTCGCTGAACAGCTCTGATTTTTGCACATGAGAAAATGAGCTCTTTCAACAATTCATGCTTGTCATAAGATAGGATTTTAGAGTCCCAGTTTTGGTTCTGTTGCTTGGTGACATCATCTTGTGGTCCCAATAGTTCGTTAAATATTTCATAGAGTTTGGCTTTCAAACCCATTTCACTGACTCTTCTGCAATAAATGATCAAATAACTCTTAAAGTCAACATCTTCGCCTAGTTTTTGGGACACAAGAATCCTATTTTCTAAATGAGCCAAAGATATAGTTTTTTCCAAATTTTCATAACCTTCTTTCATTAACATGGTTTTGGCCATTTTCTGTAAGAACTTACCACGGCCTCTTCTAACAATTTCATCATTCGTTTTCTTTTCTAGAAGGTTAATTATAGTTCCATTACCTTTAGAACCTCTAGAATCCCAGTATTGTGAGCCAAAAGCCCACCAAGAATCGCTTATCAAAGTCCAAGTGGCCATATCTTTATCGAATAAATAACCACTCCCGTTTGAAACTGTGACAATCGGAACTCCTTTAGATGATATACTACAAAGAGTCAGATTTTCGGCTCTTGTCAGCAAATCTGGGTTAGATCTTGCAAGTAATGGATACAGTGAGCTAGGCTCAAACAGTGCCTTCTTAGCCACAACATCCCAAGCAAATACTTCACCAATTGAAGTAACAGCGAGTAGGTATTTACCTTTACTTTCAAGAAAACTTAAAGGTGTTCCAAGAACGATAGGTGGAAATATTCTTCTACCACTATCACTGAACACATAAAGAACACCATCGACACTTGATACAGCCCAAAAAGAACCTTCGCCACCAGTACCCAGTCCTATCAACTTTGGTAAGAACTCAACAAATATCTGTTTAGAACCATTTTTTAACAATGTTATTTTAGTTGGTCTTTGCTCATTTCCAGAGCCATTTCTAACTTCTAATGATAGTGTTTCATCATTTGGAGATTCTAATACGAATGAGGACCTTATCCTTGGAGTTGATATCCTTATTTTAGCAAATGAGCTTGAAGGATTAATAGCAATTGAACCAATGAATTCCACTGTATCAACATCTCTTTTCTTCTTCAGTGGTGGTTGTGCATCTGGATCAAGGGGTTGATCTTCTTTTCTCTTCAAATCTCTTGGAACGGAGTATGACGGGGCATCAAACTCCATGGTGGTATGCCCTGTTTTGGTTGACTCCGTAGACGGGGTTATAGGTGAGATTGTTTTGTTATTTGTAGAAACCAGTGTTGGTGCTATCCTTTTCTTACCATTCTTTATAATGGCTGTACTTTGTAATTCCTCTATCTTTCCGTCTATGCCATTAGTTGTGGACTTTGGTGTGGTTTCTTCTGAAGGTTTTGCAATCTCCAATGGAGCAGTCGATTGTCCGATTGCAACAGGTGGTTTCACAGGTATCATATCCACTTTCTTTAGTTTTGCTTTCAGTTCATCAATTATCTGTTCAGGAACTTTTGTTCCTAGTTCTGTCTGTTCCATCGCAAACACAGATAAAGTGTCAGCAGCAACTATAAAGTTAAGGCCATTAGGGCTCCAAATCAGATCTTGAATGGGACTAACAGACGTTTCAGTGGCAGTGAATAAGGGTCTTTGATAGCTTGTATTCCACACAGCAATTGATCTATCAATGCCTGAGGATGCGATCACGTTGATAAATTTTGAACCTTCAATAATGACCTGAGGACAGAATCTCACAACATTACAGGTATGACCAATCAGGGAAAACTCATCCTTCCATGTACTTCTTGAAACAATACCAATCGATGAAACATTTGCATCTAAATCTGAGTTTGGAATGGCGTATTTATCACCAACTGGCGACCATGAAAACTTGGCAACAGAGTTCATGGTTTGTAAAGTTCTCACGGCATTTGGTAATTTCTTAACAACTAAATCGTCATTGCTGAGTTGTATTTGACATACAGTGACTGATCTATTGAACGCAATGAAAACAAGATATGTTTTTGATGGATCGATGCTCATACTCCGCACATCTGATCTGGTTAAAATAGGAGTCAATAATGCAGAGGTTTTCAGATTGAGTGCTAACACCTTACTGGAAGCAGCAAACAATGCAACATCATAGAATATCTCGATATCATTGATGGATGATGTGTGTTTGAAAATTTGGGTGGATTCATGTTTTGGATTGATGTTGGTCTTGAAGACATTTCCTTTATCGTCTGAACTGATGAACGTGTCTTCATAGACCTTGACAGAAGAAACGGCAACGCCAGAGTGAACGTCAAGGGATATGATAGGTGTGAGTCCTACTATGTCCTTCAGATCCGGCGTTTCCAACTTCGCAACGTCCACTAACCTTGTCAAGTCCCAAAGATCAACTACTCCATCATCTCTGCCAGCGACGAGTGTATTGAGAGTCTCATGAATAGCTAGGGAGGTGTAGCTGAATGTTGATTGTCCCCTGGGAACCTTCAGGAGTCTCATCGTGCAGGCCAAACTAGCGAGTGCAAGCGTTCTTGTTCACCGCTCTTCAAACCGACTGGAGCTTCCTTTTATTCATTTGTTGATTTGTTTAGCTGCTCAGCTAATCCTTTCGAGATGAACAAGAAGTTCGCGAATAGACTGGGTTCGAGATCTCAAAATTTTCGTTATTGACTTTCCAAAAAAAGCCAGGAAGTTATTAATCAACAGAACTGGAGCTGAGCAGTGACTGCTGCCGAGAAGAGCTGGTGGATCGCAATGACTAATAGAGAGGAGTTCACAAGCGAGTCGGGCTCAGAGTTCACAGGTATGTACACGTGGTGAATGGTTTCTTACCGAGCGCGGGCATTTCAGCCGTTCAGAAGTAGGGAATATACTGTTGAGTAAGAGTGTTAAAACTAACATATCCTCTACATTAGAATATTGGGTTGATTGGTTTCTAGGAACAAAGGGCAACGAATATTTTTGTGAAATTGATACTGAATATATAACGGATAAGTTCAATCTGACTGGGCTATATGCTGAGGTTGATAAAGTGCCCCAGGCCGTTGAAGTAATAACAGATAATGTTAAAACCGAAACATTAGACGATGAACAAACAGAACAGTTGGAATACAACGCCAGACTACTATATGGATTGATACATGCGAGATATATAATCACTGCTAGAGGACTAAAGAAGATGTATGAGAAATTTAAGGTTGCAGATTTTGGTTACTGTCCCAGAGTGCATTGTCATTTACAGCATCTTCTACCAGTTGGGCTAAGTGATCATACTGGTGTGAGTGCAGTTAAGCTATATTGTCCAAAATGTGAAGATCTTTATAACCCTAAATCATCAAGACATGCAACTATAGACGGTGCTTTTTTTGGAACCAGTTTTCCAGGAATGTTCCTTCAAGCTTATCCTCACATGATACCAGTTCATTCTACAGATAGATACGTTCCAAGAGTGTTTGGCTTCAATCTACATGATTATGCTAAACTGGCAAGATGGCAAGAGCTGCAAAGGATAAAATTAGAGAAAGAGTTAAATGAAGCTGGTCTTGAAACTAGAGGAAAACCTAATGGTTACGGATCAGGAATTGAGGCACAGGAGCTCGAGCATGGGCAAGATCGCTAACAGTTTATCTTTACTAGAATAGATAAGATATGGTACACACATTAGTGCTTCTCTATCTTAATACTTTTTGAATCTACCCATTATCTGTTTGGTGTTTCTTTGATGATTGTGGACTAACTTCGTTTTTTATTTGGTTTTTGTTGTTTTGAATTGATTTTACTGTTTAGTTTGCCATGTTGTTGATGAAGAGGACACCTTGACAGAATATGTGATTGGATTTTGATCCTGCAACCCTCTATAAAATCTAATATTAATGATACTCTATAATCTGCATTAAAATGAGCTAATACTTTGATGGTCCTGATCCATTAAATCACCTGAAGGTTTTGTAATTCTCTAATGTAATGTGAGATAACTTCATGAATATGTTCTGGCTCAATACGCCATAATCGATCTAGGAAAGATAAAGCTAGCAAACGGAAACGCAGGCATTTATTGACGGCACTTTAAGCTCCTTTTTTTATTCAATCTGGGTGTTCCCTTGTTTACCACTTCTTAGCGATGATTCCCGTACATAGCCGCATTATGCCGCCATTTGCCGTGCTGTTTTCTTCGCATTGTCACAAACTTCCCTCAGAATCCGAAGATAACCGTCAAAAAGCGTTCTATTTCCCACCTCAAACAATGTTGAAACGCACCAATGGTTGTCAAAATGTCCCAGCTCACAGCAAAGTTTTCATGCTGCAACGTTTCTATATAAACGTGGTATAATCCCACTTTAGGAAGTGCCCTCCTGCTTAGAAGGGTTAAACTATTAAAAAGTAACAAACTCCATCTCTATAATAATGACCGTCAATGAAACGGTGAAAATCCCTCTTGGTAGATACGTCTTTGAACGTCTAACACAAGTTAACTCTTTAAAGTCCATTTTTGGGGTTCCAGGCGACTTCAATCTACCTTTATTGGAGCATATTTATGACGTTCCAGGGCTTAACTGGATCGGTAATTGTAATGAGTTAAATGCTGGTTATGCTGCTGATGGTTATGCAAGAGTCAACGGTTTAGGAGTTGTAGTGACCACGTATGGCGTTGGTGAACTGAGTGTTTTGAATGCTATCAGTGGAGCTTTTGCAGAACATAGTCCAGTCTTATCTATTGTGGGTACCTCTGATTTGAAGCAAAAGGAACACAACACCATGAATTTGCATCATTTGATAACCAACAAGAAAACTTGGAAGATTGAACAAGACCACAGAGTCTATGAAAAGATTATTGAACCATTCTCTGTTATTACTGAAAGCTTGGACGATTCCGATCTTTCATCCTTACAATACAAGATCGATAATGTGATTGAGACTATATACAAGGAATCTAGACCAGGTTATCTATTTGTTCCTGTTGATTTGTCTGATGTCTTGATCCCTGTTGATCTATCAAAGCCTCTAAACCTCAGATTCGAAGATCAAAATCCCAAACAAACAAACGAAATAACTTCGAGGATATTAGAAAAGCTTTATAAAGCTAGAAACTTTGCTTTGCTAGCTGATACGCTCATCAGACATCGTGCTGCGGATTTGAACGAGTTTGTCGATAGGAATTCAATCCACAGATTCACCACTACCCAAGGTAAATCAATCTTAGATGAAACCGATGATGAATTTTTCCATGGAACTTTTAATGGTGACCTATCTACAAAAGGGACGAATGATATCTTGGAGCAATTCGAGCTTATTTTGCACGTTGGTTACAATTACAACCAATGTAACAACTACAACAATGTTAAAGCAGAACTTTACGTGAAAGACGTAATTGAAATTGGTAAAGATTTCGTGAAAATAGATGATGATTACTACACTAATGACGATGTGAATGGCTATGTTGTGTTTGATAAGATCCTAGAAAAATTTGATCCTTCTAGGCTCCAACCTCAACCAGCATACACTGGTTTGGTTCGTCCTTCTAACCCGGTATCCAAACCAGGGAATTTAGTTACACAATCATCGTTAGTTCCAATAGTTGAAAGTGCATTGAAAAAAGATGATGTCTTGGTGGTTGAGATGTGTTCGTTTTTGTTTGCAGTTCCAGATATTAAGCTTCCAAGAGGCTTACATTTCATTAGTCAGAACTTTTATGGCTCAATCGGATACGCATTACCAGCGACATTAGGTGCTTCTTTAGCTGTTAAAGATTCTGGTTCAAAGAGACGTGTTGTTTTGATTGAAGGTGATGGTTCTTCTCAAATGACGATCCAAGAATTAACTAGTTACCTTCGTTATGATATAAACCCAACAGTATTGCTATTAAATAATGATGGATATTCAGTTGAAAGAGTGATCATGGGGGAAAATAGAAGTTATAATGACATTGCTCCAAACTGGGATTGGACTGGACTACTGAAAACCTTTGGAGATTTTAAAGGTGAGAAAAGTATATCAGTTACTGTTGAAACCAATGAGGATTTGATTCAAGAGTTGCATAGCAATCTAGAAGAGAGGTTGAAATTCATAGAAGTAAAATTAAAAAGGCTTGATGTCGGCTGGAGATTCCATTACATGGTGGGTCACACTGATTATGTTGTTAATGAATGAATGTCCTTGTTTGATTTACACATGCTGCAACGTAATTACTTTCGCGTGTATGCACATTAATATTTATATTTATATTGGTAATAGAATATAACATAGTCCAAAGATTAATCAGAAATAAACCAAATTAAAAGCATTCTTGATTAAAAATAATTTTAAACAAACCAAACATAGTATCAAAACCAAGGATTATCCCCTATAAAAATCATCTTGGTGAAAGCACCCAACGAATTACCAACAGAACCAGAACTAAACCCAAGAAGTTCATTAATTCAACAACAGCCCAATAAAAAAAAAATCCTAACCTGTAACCAACAAAAGCCCTTTATTAATCACACTTTCTTCCAGTAAAAAATGCCAATGCGACTTGCTGAAAGACATCCAGTGCCTCCACAAAAAGTGAGCTTTTTCAAAAACTCCAGAGCAATGAATTATCATAATAAGTCTTCCCAGTACCAATGACCCAATACTCCCAGATACAATTCAAATTCTTACCAGCCGATCTCATTTCATGCCACAAAAAAGATGAAACATCCCTGAAACTGTCCGTCAAGTTGATAAAATTCTTTTTGAAAATGGAGCCCGTTATTATTGCTCCATTATATGTAACTATTGATGCTTGTTTGAACTTATCAATTGCATGTTTAGGAGATACCACGGATGATGATGAAGTTGGAGATGAAGGAGGGTCCGGCAGCTTCTGTTTAGAAAAAAAAGAAATTGAATAGATAGATGCAAGTCCAATACCAATACCAACGCCTAGTGTTAGAGAGATCGATAAGAGAAAGTACCTTTTCTTCTTCGATTCCCTTGATCGGATTTTCTTCCTTGATATACTTAGCTGTGATACCGAGTCTAGTTCTGACGTTGAAAGACGGGATGAAACTTGGCCTTGCTTGATTTCCTTGCGATCAAGTATATGATGTTTGATAATGACGCTCTTTTGAGTTTTAGATGTTGTCAAAGGGCTCGAATGTGGGAGACTATAAGAACCGCAAAACTGCTCCGTTTGGATAAGCTGAAAATCATTCGGTTGATATGTTTCCGCACCATTACTGTTAAGTATTTGTTCAGACTCATACAAACTGGTGGAAGTGATTGATCTTTGTGAAATCAGATCATCATTCAAAAACTCCAAAAGATTTTGAACTTGTGATTTGTTATCATAATGGATTGGAGGACATAACAATTCAATCCTATACATTTTTAAGATTTTCTCAATAATTTTCAGATTGATATTTCTGAAGATTGGTATGAACAGCTTCTCTTGAATGCGAATATCTGAATTCTTGATGAAGTTTAGAATATTTCCAATCTTAACCAACCCGTCAAATATCACCAAGATTACGTTATATGTATCATTCACATCAAGAGTGAACCTTGGGCGCAACTCATGGTCTAAACTCTTATAAAAGTTAAGTTTTTTGTTGCCAATAATCAAGATCCTGTAGTAGTCACTATTAATTCGAGATCTACTTGAATCATCTGCAAATTGGGGCATAACGAAGGCAGAGTCACAGGAATCTCCGAAAGGAGTAGAGTTCTTGAGGCTAACATTCATATCTATCTCAATAGTCCTTTCATCATCATTCAACTCAATTGGACGATGGTCACAGGTGTTGTTAGACTGAAAGCTGATGTTTTGACCAATCTTAGTTAGAGCAGGTACTAGAACATCATGATCGTTAGCACCATCATCATCTGTATCATCGCTGGAAAGAACAGAGCTGGTTGGTCTAGGGTGGAGAAACTCTCCAATTGATTGCCAGGAATTGGTAGACAGCTCTAGTTGTCTACCAGTGAACTCTTCATCGTTCATGTTTAGAGCTTCCATGACTGAGTGGTGGGGAGCCAACGGAGACCTCTTCACTTCAGGCTCTGGAGAGTGAATGGACCTCTTGTTAGAGAGGTGTATGGAGGACATAGTTGCGGATGTATCTGCCGTTGTGCTAACGAAAGCGCTGTGTTTTTAGAGCCGGAATAAAGCCGTGTGTTGTTGTGGGTGATGAGATGGTTTGTTAAATTATTTGGTGTCACAAGTGACAGATTTCTAGCCTATTAAGCGTGTTCTATGCGGTATTTCAGTGAATAATCTCCAGGAATATAAAGCGTCGTAATTGTGTGCAGTGATTCTGTGAAATGCTCGGCGTGTGTGTGGTTGGACTCTCCTGAAGCCCTCAAGTAGTGGTGAGAAGGTCCTTTTGCCACTTTTGTGATGGTTTCAGTGCAGTTAGTGGTTTCAGTTCCTTTTGCAGTGGGCTGAATCCAGATTGCAGAACTCCACTATCGCGCGCGCTTATCTAGACTTCTAAATTCGGAAGCAAAGTGGAGAGTGCACCAGAATAGGAAAAACGTGACGCAATCGACTTCTCATGCAGAAATGGAGAGGAAGAAGACAGGGTAACAACCGATCTCAGAAGGAAAAATGCAAGGTAACAGACCATAAGCAATAACTAAAAAGCACTTCAGGCAAGCGCCAAAGAGACGCATTCATTACCCCAGATCACGGCACACTCACCGCAAAATACAGCACTGCGCAACAGCACTGCACCAGAATCCAGCAGCGCTTCCCGAGATCATTCTCTTTTAAACTGGTGCTTCGCTCATTAGAAATCTTTTTTTAGAAATATCAACCCTAACCTACACCCATATGCTAATCATAACAATCAGAACCCACAGAATATGAAAATAAAAGTTTTTAAAATAGGCCTAAGGCAGCAGCTGATAGTGCTAGTCTTACTGGTCACATCATTTTCTCTAATGATATTGGCAATAATAACGGGGTTGTACTTCAGCGCGAACTATAAGTCCATACGAGCAGACAGATTAGAGGTCGTTGCTCAAATGAAAGCCTCACAAGTTCTACAGAACCTTAATTATTTATACTATCAAGCATACTGGCTCGCGGTCAGAGATACCATACAGAAACCACTAGTCAGTTATAGGGCTGGTAATACCTCCTCATCAAATTGGTATGATGCTGAAGCTACAATTGAGCAGTTCCTTGGTTCATCTGCTACGTTCACAAATGTTAGACTGTATGACTCTAAGTTCACTCGGGTTGTCTCATCAGAAGCTAACTGGTCCAGTGAGAATGTTTTAGACGATGCTCTAGAACTGTTGTATCCTTTGGATGTTGTAAACATATCATTGCCAAATAGCATAGACTCATCAGGTGTCTTGACGGGACCTGTGATTAATGACACTATTGGTGCAAAGTCAACATATGTCATGTCAATGACTTTGCCCATTTATGCATCTGCTTCCATCTTGGTGGATTCTTCTAACCTCGCTGGTTATTTAACTACTGTCATGTCTGCACAAGCTTTGTTTTCTATCATGAATGACACAGCACTTGGTGAATTTACCGTTATTCTTTTGAAATCCTTGGAAACGGATACGTCAAATGGAGACCCTTCTTTGAACTATAGTTTTGTTCTGCCCCCTGATGGCTGGCCGACTACTTACATGGATAGCGTGTTTTCATCATCCGATAGCTATATAGCTGAACAAGTTTTAGGGCAGAAGAAAACTGGAAGTACCACCTCAACTAAGAATGAACAGAGTGTTTCCATTGCTGCAGGTTACAGTCCTGTTAACTTTAACTTGACACAATGGGCTGCTGTTGTTGCACAACCAAGATACAAATTTTTAGAACCATCAAATAAATTGACAAGAATCATCATTGGTGTCGTTTTTGGTACCGCTGTTTTCATGGCAATTATTACATTCCCACTTGCTCACTGGGCTGTCCAACCCATCTTGAGATTACAACAAGCAACTGAAACCATTGTAATGGGTAGAGGTTTGCAAACTAATAATGGGGACAGTAAGAAAAGAGACCCAGACTCGGGTTTCAGTTCTGTGAGAGGAAGCTCAAGCAGTGCACTGCCCAGTAATGATGCTTCACCACATTTAGACCCAGAATCTCCTATTAATGAGAACGGTTCTCTATCATCGGGTGTATTGGGCGGCTCTCATCATCAGACATATATAAGTGATGCAAGAGTTCCTGAATATTCGAGGTTTTTCCATGATGAACTATCAAAGTTAACTGAGACATTCAACGTTATGACTGATGAATTAGATAGACAATACTCGAAGCTTGAAGAGCGTGTTAAAGCTAGAACCAAACAATTAGAAGCAGCTAAAATCCAAGCAGAGGCTGCCAACGAGGCTAAGACTGTTTTCATTGCTAATATATCACACGAGTTAAGAACCCCTTTGAATGGTATATTAGGTATGACTGCTATAGCAATGGCTGAAAATGATCCTACTAAAATTCAACAATCATTAAAGTTAATTTTTAGATCTGGTGAATTGTTACTTCATATATTAACTGAATTGTTGACGTTTTCCAAGAATTCATTAAAAAGGTCCAAACTTGAGAACTCGAACTTTACTGCCATGGAAGTTGCGTTACAAGTCAAGTCAATCTTCGGTAAGTTAGCAAAAGACCAAAATGTGAATCTAGCTATACGACTTAAACCAGATGAAATCAGAAGAATGGTCTTGTATGGTGACTCAAATAGAATCATTCAGGTTGTTATGAATTTGGTAAGCAATTCATTGAAGTTCACGCCTGTCGATGGTAAGGTTTCTGTTACAATCCAGGTTCTCGGTGAATATGATAGATCTAAAAGTGAAGAGGATAATTTCCGAAATGTTTATGTTAAGAAGTCTTATTCTCAGAGATCTATTGAAAAATTTAATGTTGAGAAAGCGAAACTGGGCCACCCAATTTCACCTGTTTCTAATACGACATCCTCTTCTTCAAACTCAATTGAAATTGAAAAAAACCATAATGATAATGACAAATCCGCAGATGATGACCATAGTTCAATTATTACTGCCTCCACTTCCTCATACGATGACAACGTGTTCCATAAGCAGTTCAAACAAAAAGTAAGCAGTTATGAAATTAGCTCACCAACGGATGAAATACAGAACTATACAACTAGAGATTTAATCCATGAGAAAACCTGGGTTTTCGAATTCATCGTTGAGGATACTGGTCCTGGTATTGATCCAAAACTGCAAAAATCTGTCTTTGAGCCTTTTGTTCAAGGTGATCAAACATTATCAAGACAATATGGTGGTACTGGTTTAGGTTTATCAATTTGTACTCAATTAGCGTCCATGATGAATGGTGTGATTGATTTAGAAAGTACCGTTGGTGTTGGTTCAAAATTCACGTTCAGAGTCCCACTAAGCCAGCAGAAAGAGTTCATAATTAGTGATGATGATTCGAGTTTCTATGAAGATGAATTCAACAGCAAAAGTAAAAAGAATAGAAGAGTGAAGATTGTTGAACCTGAGAAAGAAGCCCTGAATACATCCGAATCAAACCACAAAGACTTGAAGGTTGAGATCCCAAAATCTAATGCTTCTACCACCCCTTTTGATGATCCATCTACAGAAGTCTCGGAGAAACCTGCTGATGTTGGATATTTTGATAGACCCGTTAAGCATGGCTCAAATGGCGTTAGTGCCAGAGAACCTTCGATCTATTCCTTTAATTCACAATCCACACATAATGGGTTCCTTGGAAATAATCTAAAGATCCTTGTTGCTGAGGATAACAATGTTAACCAAGAAGTGATCAAAAGGATGTTGAATCTTGAAGGATTCACGGACATTGGGTTAGCTGTTGATGGTGAGGAAGCCATTCAACATGTTGTGGCCTCTTCAATGGAAGTGGGCAAAGCGGAGTATGATATCATTTTCATGGATGTTCAAATGCCAAAGGTTGATGGTTTACATGCCACTAAAGAGATAAGAAAATCGGGATTCAAAGGACCTATTGTTGCACTAACAGCCTTTACCGATGAAAGTAATGTGAAAGAGTGCTTGGATGCCGGTATGGTTGGATTTTTATCTAAACCAATAAGAAGATCTCAACTAAGACAAATTCTGATGAAGTTTTGCCCAGTGATATTGAAAGAGGCTGTTAGCACTCCAATGAGTGATGAATCAAAGCATAATAACAACATTGATGATAGTATAAGTGAGAAAAGTGGCCATAGTCAATGATGTATTTTTAGATTAATAAACTGTAATGTTATTAGATATTACTTCTTCATGTAGTTCGAAGTATGACTACATTAGAAGAAAAGTTGTATACAGAATAATTTTGGTCATTTCAAGTATCTATAAAAAGACTCAAAGAATAGACGTTAAACCCACACCATTTCTTTTCATAATTAAGAGTAATTTGATGTTAATATCATACAAAGCCAATAAAACCAATGAAAAAGAACATAACCAAGGGGGCGAAACCATCTATTTAAGTTTCTTCTTTGGACGTAATTGGTTAGTGTGACCACATTTTCTCTTACGACAGTTGGTAGCTCTTGGTGGTAATCTGGCATAACATTTACGGCAAATAGCTTTTTCACAGTTGTATTTGGAAGCTAGAGCTTTTAAGGATGGTTCAATAATACCACCTCTCAATCTCAAGACCAAATGCAGAGTGGATTCTTTTTGGATGTTGTAGTCAGATAAAGTTCTACCATCTTCCAATTGTTTACCAGCGAAGATTAAACGTTGTTGGTCTGGTGGAATACCTTCTTTGTCTTGAATTTTAGACTTGACATTGTCAATGGTGTCAGAAGATTCAACTTCTAAGGTAATGGTTTTACCTGTTAAAGTCTTAACGAAACTGATTTCTATGTTAGTATTCAATATCCCATGTGTTTGATAGGAGTTATAAATCTGGAAATATTGGGAGAGAACATATGAGGCCTTGCTTTGTTTTGGAGTGGAAATTTCTATGAGCATACCAAATGAAAATTTAGAAGTGGTTCCTATGAGACTCGCATGATCTAGCCATGGGATAACGATTATGAGAAATGCAATATCTTTTGATGAATAGTTTGTCTTTTATAAATGATTACTCTCAATATAGGGTTCTTCCACAAATCGTTGTTTTGTTTGCCATTCTGTTGAAACCTCAAATACAGAGGGTGAGTTGGCGGGTCTGCTTAACCGCCTAACACTATGCTCATCTCAATATTCTCTTCCAGATGCTCCCAGATCTTTATCCTTCCACTTACATTTGCATTTTTGTTTAATTGACGTTGGGTATAACTAAGTGGTTGATTGTTGAAACTCAAGATTTAAAAGTTTTGTTAGTTTTTCAGACCACAGCGGAGAGTCTCACAAGGTATTCGCGAACCAACACTCCAATTCGCGGATTTTACATAAAAATTGAGTACTTTGTGTGGTGTGTCTCAAACCATTTGAGCCTTTAGAGTCGGTAGAGGCCGCATTCTTCTGATCTGGTGTCCAGGTGTAACGTATTGTGACAGTACATGAACCCTAAGCGCGAATTACCCTAAATCACATGATGTAAGACATACGAATTAGGGCTCCAAAAGCAAATTGCTGGAAAAGGACATGTTAACTATGCCAACTATCATGTAAAGAGCAATTGCACAAAAAGCAAAACAGCTAGAATCGCAACTAATTGCAAGATTGGATTAAAGGCCACGTAGCCTCTCATACACACTAAACACATAGAACACTGAGAAAGCTCCATCCACAATCATCAGCGAGTACTCTTACCCTTAATTTGGTAGAGCCAGCACATACTAAATCAGAATTGGTTAAACAAAAACAAAGGACGAATAACTCTGAGGAAGTTGTCACATTGCTAAAACAAACAGCATATCGCTTGAGATTGACTCGTTCAACTAGTTGAAATCTGTCTACGACTCCCAAGACCATTTGCGACTTTATTTCTTTTCTCAATTTGATCGTTTCTGCTGGTTCCTAGTGCGCACCATTTGGTAATAGGCAGCTTAAACATCGTTAATTTGAAGTTGGTAATAAAAGCATTCGGTTTATAAGGTAAAGCGTTCATTTCGGCATGTCCTCAGAGGAAGAATCGAAAGGGTCATCTTTAGATGCTCTGGACAATGATGAGTCTCAGGATCACATTGAAATTGATGATCTACAACCTGCGAATAATGAAATATCACCAAACAACATTTCTGAACCTAATGAGGCCATCGATATTGAGGGCAAACATACATTTGAAGTCGCTAAGGACACTTCGTTGCAGGATCCCCCAGATTTTATTCCTGTCACAAATGTTAGTCCTGGTACTTTGAATGACTTACTATCGTTCTCATCAGCTGCTCTTAATGCTCAGTCTTTTGATGCTAACCATGAGGTCCCAGAAATAAATAATGAAACTGCTGGTGATGAGATCCCACAAAATGTTATCGCAGAAGATGTTCGAAACGATATACATGAGAACAATCTCGAAAATGTACAGAAAAGTCTAGACAATCAAGTGCCAGTTGATGCTGTTCCCGAGACAGTTAGTGAAGATCTCATTAGTGAAAAGGTACCTGAAGCTTCTATTCCACAAACCGAAGCTACTAATACAGATGCTTTTGGTATTCAAGCAACCGCTCAACAAAATGTACCGAGAACCTCTGACAACTTGGCAGATACACATAACAATACTGATCTTGATTTGAGTTCTATTTCATCATTTCTTCAAACCGATGCCGAATCTATCAAAGGTATTAAATATGATATTTTACTGAGTATTCAAGCTCGTATCAGTGAATTTTCAACTTTAAGGTCTCAAAAGCTGGTATTGGAGGTCAATCTGGAACAGATTACTCACTTAGGAAATAAGCGTGCTGATCTTCTCAAAGGTAAGCTAGAGAAAGTTGAGAAAGAAAACTCTGAGCTAAAAGAAAAAACGTTAGCCCTGGAAGCTTCAAAGTTTGAGGCTGAAAAAAAACTGTCTGATCTGGAATTGGATCTTAAAGCGAATAACTCTAATGATGAAAGTAGCAAATCAAAGCTTGCTAATGCCTTATCTGAGAATAGAAAAACGATTGAGTTACTGGAAAAGAAGAATAGTGAAATGGAATCACTAAAATCTGGCTACAATGATCTACAAGAGTCAAATAGCAAATTGAGAAAAGAATTGATTGATTTGGAAACGTCCAGTCAAACTGCGAACTCGTCTGTCATTCAACTGAAACTAAAAGTCCAATCTGTTGAATCTCAAATAGGACTCATAAGCAAAAACAACGATTGGTTGAATAATGAATTGCAAAAGATTACTGGTGATTTCTCTAACTACAGAAAACAGAAATCAGCTGAGCTGTTAACGCTTCAATCAGACTTTGACACTACTTCTACCGAACTAAAATCGTTAAGGTCAAGATATGATGCGTTGAACGATAGATTTGAGACTGTATCAGCCAAATTAGACAGCTCTTTGCTTGAGATCAAGAGATTAACGGATGAGAAGACCTTGAATAAGGAAGAATTTTTCAACGAGGTATCTGTTAAAGATCGTTTGACGAACTTGCTGAAAGAATCTAATAAAGACTTGAAAGATAAAGTGAATTATTTGCAGTCTCAATTGGACAATGCCAAATCTGAAGTTGTAACTGAAGCTGCTGATCTCAAGACTACATTAGACAGTTATAAATCAAAGTTAGAACAAAGCGAAGCTAAAATTAACCAGCTTGAAGAAACTATTGATGAATTATCAAGAGCTACGCCTCATGAAAATGATTCGTTTTTTTCATCTGTTCCCACATTATCCCCATCTGCAAAAGTTGCCGCTGCTAAAACAAATGGTATTTCTTTAAGTCAGCTGTATTCTGATTTCACGTTGGTCAAAAGACAACTAGTTCAAGAACGTCGGTCAAAAGAGAGAATGCAACAGCAAATAGATCAATTTATCTCCGAATTAGAAAGAAAAGCCCCACTAATCAATGCTACCAAGGAAAGAGCATCTATTTTAGAGAAAGAGTTAACTCATTTATCAGTTATTCTAGAGAATACAACTAAGGAAAAGGAGGAATTAGAAAAGTCCAGGAAAAGTTTAGCTATTGAACTTGGTGAATCGCATGCACAGACTGCATCCCTAAACAAGCAAAGAACTGACCTTGCTCGCCAAGTTCAAAACCTCTTGGTACAAGTCACCATTCGCGGCGATTCCTCTGGCCCATTAACTCCTGCTGAGCAACAGGCCTTGAAAAGAATAGCAAATGGGGACAAAGTTATTAACGAATCCGATACTGATAGGCTAATTTCTGAAAGACTGGTTGTCTTCCAGAACGTTGTTGAACTACAGAAGAAGAATGAAGAGCTACTAAGAATCATTAGAGATTTAGGCGAGAAGTTAGAGCATCAAGAAAAAACCTCGAGATCTAGATTGGAAGATCTAGAGAACGCTGCTGTGAATGAAGCTAAAGAAGCTATTCTGACTTTGAAAGAAGAAATAGAGTCAACTGAATCCAAATTGAGTGCGGTTACTCGAGAAAGAGATATGTTCAGATCTATGTTAGCCAGTAGAGGTTCAGATAACACCAATGTACTTGGATCAAATAATATTGTTACTGAAGAAGTTACAGCGTTAAGTAAGAAGCTCGAGGATGCTCAGAATGAATTATCGACTATTCAAACAGAATTCAGCCAATTCAAAACTGAGTCTACTACTACCATACAGTTGTTGAACAAGCAATTGGATTCTTTATCCAAAGAAAAGTCGTCGCTTGCGGTGCAGCTTGCAAGAGAGCAGTCCTCTGCTACACTGATTGAAGAAAGATACAAAACTTTAAAAGAAAACTTCAAGCTAACCAAATCTGAAACTGAAGAGTTACGGAAAAGAAGTGAAGCCTTACAAGAGAACTCTGCTCGTCAAGATCTAAGAACACAACAAGTGGCAGAAGAGTTAATTCAAAGTAGATCGTTGGTTGAAAGCCTACGTTCTGAGACCTCAAATTTGAAGGCTGAAAAACAGTTATGGAAAAGTATTGAAACTAGATTAAGCGAAGAAAATAGTTCATTGATTGAGGAAAAGGCAAAATTGAACGCGATGTTATTAAACGTTCAATCCTTAGAACGAGAACGTGAAGCTAATGCCGCAGAATCCCAAAGACGCCTGGTTTTGCAATCAGAGTCCCTAGAGAGAGAACTATCAAACTTGAGAGAGAGACTTACTGTTTCCAACGAGGAGTTAAAAGTTGTCATTTCCAAGAAAGAAAGTGACTCACATGCTTATCAAGAGAGAATTGACAACTTAAGATCTGAGTTGAGCAATGCTAGAGAAGAATTGATTTCAAAGAAAAACAACATCGAGACTTTGGAAGCTAAAGTTGAATCTTTGAACGCTGAACTTGTCTCCAATAAAGCCATCCTGGAGGACTACCAGAACGTAGCTACATCGGATGGCACGCAATCTGTTTTGGTAAATGAAACTATTAAGTTGAGAACTGAACTGCAAGAAGCTAAGATAGAACTGGAGGAAGCAGACAATTCTGCTGAGAAATTCAAGTCAATCGCTGCATCTGCTGAAGAGGCCTTGAATAGTATCAATAATTCTTTTGATAGTTATAAAGAAAACACCAATAAAACAATCTCTAAGTTGGAGTCGGAAAACAAAGGTTTACATGAGCAAATCTCAATTTTGAACGAACAGGTTGATGCTTTGAATAGTGAAACTCAAGCTGCAAACACCGAATCCTTTAAAAAGGTTGAATTATTGAGAAAAAAAGTTGCTAAACTACAAGAGGAGGCTACTGAGTTTTCGAAAATTAAAGCTGATTATGATTTGAAGATCGCTGCTATGGAAGATTCTTATCAACAGCAATCTAAAATTGCATCAGACGCTCAACAGAATTATGAAAGAGAGTTGCAAAAGCATATTGATGTTTCTAAAGCTGTTTCATCGTTGAGAGAGGAATCCAACAATTTAAAATTGCAAGTTCAGCAGTTATCGTCAGACTCTAACGCTGCTAAGGAGGAGTTGAGTAGATCACAAGAGAGCTGGGAATCTCAAAAAACTATAATTGAAGAAGAGTTAAGAGTCGCTACGTCAAGGGTGCAAGACTTAACCTCGCAGAATCACATATTGTACAACCAGATTGATAATTTGACTAAACAGGGCGATAAGTCTTCTGACCAATTAAAGGATGCTTCGTACTCTTTTGAGGGTGCCGATGATGAGTTAAGACAATTGATTGACTTGCTGCGTCGTGAAAAAGATATATCGGACACTCAATTAGATATTGCATCAAGGGAATTGAAACGGGTTCGTCAACAATTGGAAGCTGCCAATAGCGAGCTAGATAAAGCAAGATTTGAACTTGTTAAGTTGCAATCAAGTGATGTCAGTGTTGAAAAATTATCAAAAGAACACGATCATTTATTGCAAGAGCTTCAACAATTGAATTTATTCCGCGAAAGTAATACCACTTTACGCGCAGAGCTTCAAACGAATGTTACCAAAGTTAGAGAGCTAGAGTCAAAGTTAGTTGCTACTGAATCTAAAGTTGAACCATTAGAAGCTGAGGTTGTTCAACTGAGAGCTGAAATAAGTCATAAAGGTCAAGAAATTAAGTTGGTGATTGAGGAAAAAGATCGTTGGAAATTAAGATCTCAAGAAATTTTGAGTAAATACGATCGTATTGATCCCGAAGAGCATCAGAAGTTGAAGAAAGAAGTTGAAACATTGACCAAGTCTCTCGAAGCTGAAGTTGTGAAATTTAACGATCTAGATAACAGGTTCAAAACATTGAAAAATGAAGCCCAGGAGAAGATCAAGAGAAAGGGCCACGAGAGAAAAGCTGTACAAACTCAACTAACTGAAGCTACTGATGAGTTGAAAAAGCTCCAAGAATCCTCTGCTGCTGAGATTACAAGATTGACTGCCGAGATTACTGAGTTAAAATCCAAATCTGTTACAGATACTGGTGTTTCTAAGGAGCTTGAGGCATTCAAGAATGAACAAGCTAACTTGAAGAAACAAGCTGATACATTGTCTGCAGATCTGAAAACTAAAATTTCAGATCTGGCCAAAGCTAAAGAGTTTGAATCGAAATATAACGAAGCTACTACACTGGTAAACCAACTGAGATCACAAGTCGCTACATTAGAAAAGGAAGTCACTGACTTGAAAGAACAATTGAATAAAGCCAATTCTGGTACCGTTGAAGGTGTTGATAGTGTTTCTGGTGCTGAAGTAAGCAAAGTCACTGAAGAAATAGAGAAAGAAAGGGCAGAACTGGCCAAGGAAAAGCAGACTCTGGAAGAGCAGAAGAAGAATTTTGAGAAGGAAAAGGCTACATTTGAATCAAGTAAGTCAGCTCCTGCTGATTCTCCTGGTAATGACACTAGAGCCGAGGCTTTGGAGAAGCTCCAGAAAGAGTTTGATGAGAAGTTAGAAGCTCATAAAAGCAAGATTCGTACCATATCTCAAGAGAAATTGATGAAACTTTCAGAGAAGAGAGTCGAAGCTGCCAAGAAAGAAGCTGAAGCTGAGTATCAAAAGAAGTTAGATGAGCTTAAGAAAGAGAACAAACAAGATAAAGGTTCAGAAAATGTCAAAAAACAATACGAAGCTAAAATTGCTCAGTTGAATGCAGAATTGGAGAAGACCAAGGAAGCCTCATACAAAGAAGGTCATGAAAATGGTCGCCAAGCAACTTTGAAAGAAGTCACTATGCGCACGAAGTTATTGCAAAGTAAACTTGATAAATTGACCAGAGAGAAAAAGGAACTTGAGGCTAAATTGAAAGCTTCTCCTTCCATCTCCAACTCCACTTCCACCGTGACTGAAGCAGGAACCACACCAGTACCTTCCACCGAGTCTAAACCAACTCCAACTACTGAACCTGGAAAGAAATTCGAAATTCCAAGTAAGCCAGACTTATCAAAGCCAGAAGACACTAAAACTGAGAGTGAGGTGAATACTGGCACCAAGCGTCCGGCTGAGGCAAGCGAAACTCCAGGTTCTCCTGAAAAAAAGGTCAAAAATGATGCTTAAAGCTTCTGACCATAAAAATAATTCAATTCTCCTTCTTTTTGAATGCTGTATTTCAAATAAACTAATGTTATCACTTTTGTATTTTGTATATAAGAAGTTTTTAAATTCTTACGTAATAGTATCCGCCAAAAAAATGAGAAACGCGCGTTGTGGAAGAACTTGACATAAAAATAGACGGAAATTAGAGAGATCAAGCTAGTTAGTGGACTCTGTTTCGATAGGTTTCTAAGAAATGGATGATACGTCTGATCCCCGAGAAATATCCACAGGTGTCGGTGAGGATTACGGTGCGCTAACTGATGAGGAGATTGATCCAAACGAACGTATGTGTTATTATGTTTCATGTCACTCTGCTCGTTGTCAGTACTAACAGGTTTCAAAGGCTTATATAGAAATGGAGATATCACGAAGGAACAAAGAGATATGTTGCATCAGTTGGAGGAGCAGAAGAAAGCGATTCTCGCTAACAGTAAGTTGCAACAGAAAGCAAAGGAGAAATCACCATCGCCAGTTAAAAGAGTTGAGCCTCCTGCATACGACTCAAAAGAATCACTAAGCAAAGGATCTACCTCCTATTTCGTTAATATGCTTGAAAATACACGTATCAAGAAAACAGAAGAAAAAAAACAACTTCAGAGCATAGCCCATTCAAGACTCTATAGTTTTGGTGAAGGTATCGAAGTTTCTATTGAAGATTGTGATGAACTTGAACCTATATCAGGCCATCAGATATCCAGAAGATATGTTAGCCATACCCAATTGCTAGAGTTTTTCAAAGATATCAAAGTTCTAAGGATCGGTAAGACAATGGCGAAGATTGTACCACCACGATTCGAAGAGCCAAATTATCCAAATTGGTGTTGTGTTGGTATAGTAAGTTCTAAATCAACCCCAAGAGTAACGTCCAATAACAAAGGTCGATTTATCGTGGTGAGTATAACTGATTTTAAGTTTGTTGTTGACGTTTATATCTTTGATAGCAATGTCGAGAAGTATAACAAGCTGCGAATTGGAGATATAATAGCTATTTTAAACCCGGAGATTTTTATCAAAAGAACCGAGAATACAGAGTCCTTTGCATTTTCTTTAAGGCATAGTATGGATTGCATTCTGGAAATTGGGAAAGCGAAAGACTTTGGTCATTGCCCATCACTCAAGAAAGATGGCACCGTTTGCGGTGTTTTCATGAATAAAGCCACTTCTAGCTGTTGTGAATTTCATAAAGAGCTACGACTACGGAAGACTGCTGGTCAAAGAATGGAGTTTCAGCAGAGTTTTAGGTTGAATGCACATGTGAGGAATGGGGTTCAGCAATCAATGTATTTAGGTAAGCCTGACTCTAGACATTTACAAGTTAGTATAGCAGATGAACGTGCTGCTCCAAAGACTGATAGATATTCTAGAGCTAGAGCACATTTTTCCAGTGCCCAATCTCAAAGGGCTTTCTTTACTGAGAAGAAAGTTATGAATGAGATGTTTGAAGATACCACTGCTCAAAAATCATCCTTGAAGAAGAAGAAAGATGTTGCTCAATTCAAGAAAGAGATGGAACTACGAAAGCAATTAAGAAGTAAATTTAAAGAAGGCAGAAACTTACCAAAAGTTGACGAATTGGATGTGACTGAACAGAAAAAGTTACTTTCTGCTGCTTTCAATTCAGAAGCATTAACCAATCTTGGTTTTGATCCCACTTCTAGGTCCAGTGGCAAAGGATTGATGGCATTTAATGAAGACGATCAGAGAAGTGATCTACTGAAAGAGTTGAGAACTATAACAAAGAAGAAGAAAATTGATTTGACTCTGAGTAATGAGGAAAAGATCAAGAGAAAAAAAATGAGAGACGAAACGGATAAGACAATTAAGAGATTAAAAACAAGAGAAGCTGAATCCTACTTGCCTACGGTTGTTAAAAGAAGGGCTCAGGATAATCATGTTGCAATTTTAGCTTCATCTTCAGACGAAGAATTAGACATCGAAGAAACTCCATTCTCTGCATTCAAAGAACAAAACAAATAAAACATTCACACTGGCATTTGCATATCCAAAACTTCATCAATATACATAGATATAGATATATTCTTAAATTGAGTAACAGAGACAAGTAACACTTTTTTTAGGTACCGATAATGTCAACTTCAAAGAGTTTGTCATCCAGAAGGTGAATAGAAATCTCCTTATCTTTTGGGTTCTTAATTTGAATGATCGTACCATCGACACAGACATTAGATCTTTCCTCTGGCTCATTGCCTAGTTTGTACACTAAACCTTTGTTCAGTGCATGGTACTCAACGTTTGGGGTTCCCATATGAGCAGCATTCTGATATGGCAAGAGCAAGGAAGCAGCCAGACCGGCATGGTCATAACCTGTGAAAGACACAAGGTGAAGCTCGTTGTGTGAGAGTTTAGAGTCTGGTGAGATCAAGTAGTTCTTCTCGATGTAAGGGACTGCAGAAACTAACAAATAGTTGAAAGAGTCAGTGTCAACGATTCGTTTGCCAGAGCCGATTTCCAGTGCTTGTCCCTTGTAAGAGATATCCGGTTGTTGTAACACTTTCCCAGCAGCGATCTTGAACCTGTCAAGACCTAATTTTCTAAGTTCTGGCTTATCAGCTTCATAGACGAGCTGTGCATGGATGGCTGTTGAGATGACACAAATAAAGTAAAGTTCCTGAACAGGCGTGGAATTTCCATGCATGATGTCGAAGGAATCTTCCGGAAGGATGATCTTGTAAACAGGGAGCTTGGCACTGGAATCACTGAGGAGAACGTTTGTTATGGCATCTGCCTCATCGAAGATGTTGGCACCATACGACAATGCATTACCAGTACCCAGAGGGAAGAGTGCGATCTTGATGGAGCCCTTGTGGACCTCATCATGGTGTTGAAACTTTGCTGCTTGAACGGTGTTGACAATCTCGAAAACGGATGTGTCACCACTGAGCACCAGAAGGGTGAAGTCCTTGGATCTGTCGAGGGAGGCAGCAAAGTCTGTAATTGTTTCCTTGCTCTCGGTCTTAATGTAAGTGTGTTTCACCTCAAGATCATTAAGGATCTCTTTAAGGACGGACCCGTAAAGGTCCTTGTCTTCCCTACCCACACCAGAGGTGACTGAGTCGATGACAAATACCTCAGGTCCGTTAAGGTGCGAAGGCAGGGTGGTGAGTGTTCTAGTGGCTTCATTGGGGGAAGCAGCTGCACTCTTGATTAGGGAGTAGTTTCTCTTTGAGATATCCGTTTGCTCGTATTTCAACTGGTATAGCGTTGAGCTGTGGACGAAGAGATCTTTTGTTTCAGTGGGCATTTTTTGGCGTTTGAAGGGGTGTGATATTGGAAACAGTTTATGTAGAGCAGTATTTTAATTGAGTGCTTGTTGCGATGCGAGGAGAAACACATTTTTTTAAAGCCGCTTACTCTACAAATTCGTTAAATCCGCGTGCCGTGAGATAAGTAACAGCATGGTAACAGTTCAAAATAACAGTGGGAAGTAGCTTTTACTTCTTTATCTTCTTGTAAACAAGTTCATTATTCTCCACAGAGCCATTGATCACGCTTCCATTCTCTGCCAACACCCTTTTTCTGCCCCTTTGTTGGTCACTATTTGCCATTTTCAAGGCACACTCATAACAGTAGCTAACAAAGTCATCAAAAGATATATCGTAAGGGAAGTTTTTCTCCAGCTTCAGCAACACATGCAGTATCTTGTTTCTGAGAGGCTTCAATGGCAATATCAAGTTGAATTTCTCGTCGATCCTAACCAACCTAATAATCTTGGACTCCGACGGCCACTGTGAAGCTAAAAGAAAGGATTTCTCCCCATGAATAGTAGATTTAAAATCTAAACTTAATTGGATCTGTCTGATGTTGGAATTTAGCTGCATGATTGTCTCTAGCACTGAGCCTTCTTTTACCAAAGGTATAATCCTTTGTATTTCTTCTGCAACTTCCGTTGGGTGCAGCAAAATAACCGATTTATCAACGTAAAAATCGTTTTCATGAGTTAAGATTTGATACATGAGTGCAGTGATAAACAAGAACAATGGATTCTCAGAAATATCATTGGATGAAGCTGTTTTGCTTAATAATGGTTTATGTTTCAAATTGGAGAACTTTAAGAATATTTGATAGTTGTAGAATGTTGGATCAAGTTTTGAATTTAGCAAATGTATTGAGTTTAGAATTGCTATTTATCATCTTATTGTTAGTACTCTTCAAATTTGACTATTTTAATTCAACAATATAATGATTTGTGGTGTATAACTAGTTACATTGATTCATTTTGTATAGATATAGTGTGGGTTCATTAGCATAAGATTGGCAATATATTTCGAAGCAAGCAGAAGAGCAAAATGCAATCAATCAAATATCTAGAACTAACAGGCCAGAGTTATATATATTGAATTCAGATCCCAGAAGCTGGTCGTAGTGATCAACCAAATCAGAAATGTTTTGTTGATTTATTGGTTTCTAGAGAAATGGGAAAAACAATTCTCTGTATCAGTGTTTTTGGCCCTGTATGTTAAGAGTTGGAGGTGACACAAAACTGCATAAAGCGTCTGATCTTTGTGTTTTTGTGTGCATCTTAGAGTTTGAGTCCGCGTACGACCCAGAATGAGGAGCACAAACCCCTTAATTAGCCAATTTGAACAGATTTAGCTGCGCTAAATGCTTAGTAAATCATATAGACAATAGGACTATTGGTATCGTTATTCGACTAATAAGGTATGGTCTCTAAATATGATTCTCCTTTTCATTTGACTAAATGAATAAAGTGGAATTATCACTGGTATTTTATTTCTTCTCAGAGTGACATAAGACCTTCTCCATATTAGAAGCTCGTCAGTTTGTTCACCATCACCATCAGAGTCTTTGTTGTTTGTGTCTGCTGAATGTTCTTTGTTATTCTCATTTTGAACACATTCGGTTACGAGCCACTGCCATGGTTCGCGACTTTTCCCGTTGGAAATAAAAAGTTTTGTGAGTGAGTTCAACCGAGCTCATCACTTCCAGAACAAAACACAGAGAACACAACAACTTAAGAGTTCAAAATGTCACTGGATTATAAATTGTAAGTTGCACCAGATATATCATTATACTTCTATTCAGAATCAGAATAGCTAACAGACCAAGAACTGTGAACGTTCCCTTTGAGAACCCAAAACATCCGTCAATTGTTATCAACACTCTTACACCAGACCCACTGCTGAAAGAGACGGAACTGACTGTGAATTACTCTATTGTTAACAACAGTGTATTAGAAATTGCCTTCAATGCCAAAGACAACAGATCATTGAGATTGGGTGTTAATTCCCTGTTGGAAAGCTTGAAACTGTGTCTTGAGACTATTGATGAGTTTGAATTGGTAGAAACAGCAATGAAATAGGAAACAAATAAGAGTACAACCTTTTGATTTCTCGATGAAATTTATACATCCTATTGACAGTGGCTATATGAAATATTGGCCTGAGGGATCTCAGTCTTACAGGCAGTTTAGTTAGCCAGCCAGTCATGGGGAAGAAAAAAACACACCCTCAGTTTTGTATTTTGGTGCACCCGCTTTTGCCAGCAGCAAGGGTCTCTCTCCAGATTGCTGATCCGATGTTCAAAGAGGTCATGTGTGTTCACAATTTAGTTGCTTGCTCGATTGGATTTGTCAGTAGAAATGGCTCTTGTATTATTTGAGATGGCGAAACCTCGCGCCCACACTACCCTGTCCTGTGTTTGTGGAGCAGCCGCTCCCCATTTCTGGCACTGCCGACTGGGAATATTGTGCGGAAATTGAAATCCTAGGCACTAAGTGTATATCTCCGGGTAACAATTAGTACATAGTTTATAGCATTCATAGCATTTATAGCACATTTCTCTCTTCATAACCAGTGTATCGCTTATCTCCAGAGTTTGCCCGCGAATTGCTATAACTTGCGTTTTTTGGGCTCCTTTTTTTTGTTCTTTCTTTTTTGTTTTTTGTTTTTTTGTTTTGCTCTGAAAATTTTGTGAACCGAAAATCAAAAACCAAAAACCAAAAACAGAAAGTGAGAAAGGAAAAGTGGTTCGCTCTCAAAATCTTTATCAGCGCACAAGTCAAGTCAACAAAAGTCAACTCAACTCAACACACAAACCATCGCAAAGCTGACCACTCAAAAGCGTTCCCACTGATTCTCTCCCACTCGCATTTATAAGACCCACCTTCCAATTGGCACAACCAGCTGCTCCAGTAAGACATTCCCTCGGCTCGTTTTCCTGATCACCTTTCTCAAGCTAAATATGTCATGTCAAGTCTAAACCAGCAACAACAGCAAACACAAAGACACCAGGATCGAGGATTCTTCCCTCCGGTCGCAAATACAACAAACAAGCGGCAGCACTCCAACTCATACGTAGATCAGTCCATCAAGAGAAGCGTGCTGGACACTAATGCCTCTTTCAAGACTGCTGCTCCCCTGGCTCCTGCTCCACTTGTGGATCCATCCGCCGCCATCGATAAGAACAACAGCCACTTCAAATCAAACTACAATATGAACCAGCAGCTTCCACTGGCACCAAGCCCAAGTCTCTCGGTTCCTGCAAGGAAATACGCAACTTTCAACAACCCAACCTACAATCCTACAGATGTATCCAAAAACGTTGATGTTTCAGAACGTGCTATCCCGTCCTCTACTCCTCCCCCATCACTGGCCTCCCATAGACTCATCCAACAGCAGCCTCTGGTTTCAAATGCATCTGACACTTCTAGCATTCCCGACACCTCCATCTCACACGCTCAACAACAGTCATTCACCACCAACCCAGCTGTACCCCAGCAACAACCACAACAGCAAAGATTAACAACAGACGAACAAGTGCTCATAAACAAGCTACAGGATTCATATAAGGTGATTATTGGGCTTGAAAACGATATCCAGAAGAAGTGTGCAAACCTCAATCTATCGATGAGACTAGATATGACGGAGCTCTGGGACATTTATAATCTAAATGTCCACCTTTTGAACAACTATCATGATTTCTTGTTATACTCCTTAAATTCAGGAAAATCTGGGAAACAAATTGTCCAGATCTATAGAATTCAGCGAAGACTATGGGTCTATGGTATAGTTACCTTCTTGGATGTCCTTAAGAATGTGGTTTCAATTTTTATAGAACACGATATTTGCTCATCTTTCATCGCATTTGCATTTAATATCTTGACTGGGTTGACGAATATATCTATTGATTCGTGGATCTTTGAGAAAATAGGGGATCTGAGTCGCATGGCCATCGCTTTGTACCCATCACGTTATATCGATTGGAAACTGTCCTCAGAATATTGGTATCATTTAGCCATGAAGTTGAACTATGGTCAGGGAAAGATATACTATCATGTTGCGACGGTCCAACAAGATAATCTAGATGCTTTAATGAACATTGGAAAAGCTGTTTTCTCAAGAGAAACTTTTGTTCCGACTTCCCAATATATGAAAATGGTAATTGACAACATCAATCAAAGACAATATGTTGATCAACCAGTTATGGACTTTATTAGGCTGCATAAGATAATCCTGAATGATGAATTTCAAAGAACCGAACTGAATAAACTGATAGATCTTTATGTTTTGAACTTGGGAAAAGATAATAATAACACAAATTTTTTTCAAAAAAATGCATCCCATGTTGCTGATATATATGAAAGTAAATTGCAATTTTGGTTTCAAAGGTCATCATCATTCGCTTTAGTCAACATTTTACAAATTTGTGGATTCGGTAATCCAACTTCACCATTTGCAAGACTATTTGGTTTATTGGATGCTCTGAAAGAAAGAAAAGATAGGAAAGACAAAAAAGATAAGAAGAAACTCACTTCTGATTCAAATTCTGACACTACAAGTAGTGATTCACAAGCTGCATGGTCCTCTGAGCAATGGTTTGCTAGTATCGAAAATATAAACTTGTGCTCATTGAAATTGGCAATGAAAATGCTTAGAAGTTACTTACAAGGTCCTATTGAATCAGCATTACCTCATGCTTTAACATATTTATACTTTTTATTAGCCATTGGCAAGTCCATTCAGTCACAACCAGAAAGCAAAGAATTTTTTGAGTTTTTGGTTCAATTGATGTTACCTTTAGACTCATTGGTTGAATTTCTCAACTCTCTACAGAAAATTGCGCAAGATGAGTTCTGGGATGACTTTGAATACAATAATTCCTTTTATGATAATGACGATCCTAATTATTGGATTGATTTTTTTAATAACAATGAAACATTATATGAAGTTTGGAAATGTTGGGGAACGCTATGGTTTGATAAGATTTCAACTAAGACTGAATATGATGATTTTAGATCTTCTGGTATTTTAAATGATGACTTTTTAGATGTTCCCGTTTCTGGAATCAGATATGAATCTAAATTTAGGAATCAAAGAATATTAAGAATCTTGTTATTAGCATGTTATATCTCTAAACATCATTTGTTTGGATTCAAGAGAGATATAAAGAACTTCAAGGTCTTTGTCTCAACACCAAGAGGTCCAAAACATCAACAAATTCTGGACAGGTTCACACTTTTGAACATTATTGAACCGGCTTCTCATTCAAACATTTTGACAACTCATTCAACTACAATGCCAATTAGTCAGTGGTTGAAACAGTCCTCAAATCCAACAAATGTTCCAGAATCACCAACGTTGTCTAATAATATTTACTATACAGATAATGAAGCAGATTATGAGAATTCAACAACATCCACGCCGTCTATTCCTGTGTCTATTTCACAACAGAATACTTCAATAATTGGTAAACAATCAACAGAAATTACCAATGAAACACTGTTTATCTTGGATACAAACATGTGGCTGAAGCATTGTGGTAGAATATTCAAGTCATTGCAATCTAGAATATTTAATCTAGCAATCCCATTAGTTGTTTTTCAAGAATTAAGATCTTTGAGGTGCTCTCAAGATGCTACTATTGCTGATACTGCCACAAGAGCTGTCATAACATTGAGGCAATTGACTGCAGAAGGATTAGTTTCTCCTATGAAGATGAATGGTGAGATCATCAACAACATTAATGATATCAAAGATTTTGAAGATCATAATGGTTGGATGGATGGCGTTGATAACATTATTATCGTTTCTATCGTTCTGAGACATGAGGGTGTTTTAATTACAGAGGATAAGAACATGAGATTGAAGGCCAAGATGAAGAACATCAATGCATATAATGGCGAATGGTTTTGGAGATTGGTTGAAACATTATCAGAAGGTAAATGCAATGATTAGTCCCATGAAAATAAAACGCATTATCTTTCGATTTATTAGGGTTCGTATTTTCTATCACGGCATGTACTTTTTTATGAGTCATCATTGTAGAGAGACATTATGTCCATTCTGTTTTAGAAATGGTAGAGGTAGTAACAATAGTATTTCATGAACTTTCATTAGATGGCATTAGACAGTAGTCATTAGTTTCCAATTCTTGTATAGCAAATATTTTCCAAGTACATCTATACCATCTCTTAAAAGTAACTTGTCGCCTGGTTTTATTTTTAAAATCTTGGTAACGACAGTGGGTTTTTGTTTATAATTTACCAGTAGCACATCATTATTGATTTCATTATCGGTCACATTTGCTAGAAGTAATAATTCACTAAACCAATGAACAGAGTTGATCTCATATATAATCTCACCGTTTTCCGGGATAACAGATTCCATGATATTGAATTGATGTATCTTATACCAGTTATCTAAATGCAAAAGAGGTAATTGGAATTTGTTAAATAAGGATGATACCTCAACTTGTGGTGAGACTTTGAACTGAAACGATGTAGTCAGAGTAGATGATTCATCTTGTGTAGGAAAATCTAGCGATATACCAGAGACTTTTATAGTTCGATTTGTGGCTATATTATTATCTGTGATTTTTGGAAATGGTATGTCTTTCAATACATTGAAAGAACTCTTGTTCTGTTTAGTTGGATTGATCTCTGTATTAACTAATGAAATTGGTGAATTTTTTACCAATTTTGACACAGGGGTTCTCGCACCATCAATCTGATCCACTTCCTGAACTGATGAAGAGCCTTTATTCTCTGTATGTTCAGGAATCCTACTGGCCTGTAGTGATTCAATAAGAGTTTCCAGCTTTTGACGTTTGTTGGGAAGTTCTTCTTTCTTTCCCTTCTGTAGGTTCGTTATGTCTCTGAGTTGCATCAGTTGTGATACTGGAACCGAGCGCTTTGCGGGACGATTGGCAACATGTTCTTTCATGCCCGACGTCATCTTTCGCCACTCTTTTTCGAACCCCTCAGGCTGGTATTTAAAAGTGCTTTCGACTTGTTTTGTTTTGGTTTGTTTTCAAATGTAAACATACTAATCAAAGTGTTCTGAAATGTACATGTTAGATAATAGATGCGCGCGTAAATATCAGAATGACGTAGATTAATATATTCGCATAATACTCATGATTCTCTAATCAAGTTCCTTTAGGTCATTAGTTGCACCAGAGAATTACTAACTACTCGAATTTCTTTGTAGAACCATTTTCATCACTGATCCTTTTTTAATATCAGCTGAACACGTTCTGACTTCGAGATCTTGATCAGCGGAATACGATGATGATCCAGCGTGCCAAAACATGATAACTTGTTTGGTTGGTCTTAAACCATCGAGCACACGACTTTTCATGTTGATATGATGCAGAGTGCTTATAACCATCAACACAAGCTTGATGATCGGGAAGAGATGTGTAACCATCCAATTTCAAATTCAAAGTACACAATCGTTTCCCTTGTTGCCTTGGATCACAAATTTAAGGTTTTGTGTAAGAGTTCTCTTTCGAACTAAATTTTTTTTTAAGCATTCCAGAAGCTTTTTCTTTTTTCACTCGCAGATACCGACATGAGTCACTAAGAAACTGTGAGTTCTCCAAACAATCACCAAATCAACTCTTTTGATATTTTGAAAGCTTGTAATCCGTGTGCTGCAAGAACACTAATCAAGATTTCAGCGTGTTAGAAGCTGGAAGTTTTCGATATTCGACTGGGTTTTAAATTTAGTGCTGTTTCATGTTGAGATGCTTGAACTCGTTTTCTTCACTTGCATGCCTACACTTCTCGCTAGGGCAAGAGACTAAGAATGATTTTTAGCTTGATAAATGCCTGATTGACCAGCTAGTATCTAAAGAATCTCGGTGCACCCACTTAGTAGGTCTAGCTACCGTTACTAGCAAATGAGTATCTTGTGAACCCTCTCCCACTCCCTCAATTTTTGCCAAAATAGGTGTGTAGTATTCTCATCTTGGGATTTTGAAGTTTTGGTATTAACCAACCCCGCCTATTGAACATAAGGAAAGCTTCTTTTCTGTGGAATTAGGTAGGTACCAAATATTAGTAGTGTCTAGTGAAGCGAACTAAGGGCAAATGGTGATAAACATGATTGTTGCAGCTTTATGGTTCAATGCCAGTTGTCTCATGACTCGTACGGAAGAAGTACGGAGGAAGTACAGTAAAATGGCACGTTTCGTGCTCTAAGCGGATCAGTACAGAGAAAGGTGTCTACTCTCTTATTCCTGCTTAGCATAAACATTCGGATAGGTAACTATATGACTTACTTGCACGCGAATGGAACCTGTTGGATGTCAAGTAATATTACAGAGGCGGGGCAATACTGATCAAGTAAAACTAGTCGTCCAGCCACTCTTCACTATTCATGACTCAAAGTTTATATTTAGCCAGTCAGCTCTATCATGCACTAATTCGCGTATGATAATAGCGCCCCATCATGCGCGGACGTTTTGTTTCCTCACGTAGGTGCTCTAAATCACCAAACACTAAAATCAGAACAGCGTTGCCCCGTTTCAGCTTTTGCGTTTACCGAATTTCTCTCATTTATAAAGAAGTACCGACGCTGCTACTTATTCTTTCTATTCTACTCATCACAAGCACCCAAGATATTTCCATCTCTATACACCAGGCCCCAAGCAGACCAGAGTCTCAAAGTCCCCGTCCCCCTGCAGCTAATCCTTGTCAGTCCCCCATAGGCTTCGTCTCCGCTAGAACATCAAGAATTCGCGAGTACCTTCCTTTTCGCTGAAATTGACGAAAAAACTTGGAAAACAAGCGAGAAAAAACCGGAACATCGAATCCTCTCACCGATTTGTCTGTCTGCTTGTCTAGTTCAATCTTTTGCACCGTAGGCTCTGTCCATACTAAGAGATCCCACCAAAAGTTCTCTATTACTCATATCTGGAAGCCTCCAGGTCTTTTTCCCTGCTTGTCGTTGTTGTCTTGACGCTTGAGTTTTAGGTCCTATACCGCTTGACTTGTTTCAACAGAATTGCACCTTGTACATCATCGCTAAAATACGGCAAAGAAATCAGCTAAATAAAAAAAAAAAAAAAAGAAATAACACAATAAGGAACTATTCATATAGTGAATCTGCTGCTGCATGCATTTCTGAGGCAACTAGCAATTTAATTTGGAATTTTACCCTGTCTTATTAGGAACAATACAATACTGTCCAGTTAGCACCTTTGATTTTTCCCCTATACTATCCAGTAATTAGCTAAATTGCTCCTGGGGTACATTATCAGCGAGTACACTTATATCATCGGATCGTTCACAGATTGATTGCTGTTTTTTTCGAACTCAAGTTTGGTTCGTCCTGTTGAGAACTTATAAGCTGGTGATATCGGATTTATACTCATTCTACCGGCTGTTAAGCAATGTCGGAAGCTCCTGGCAAAGAAGTAGAGCAACCAACGCATATTAATGAAGAGAATAGGATTTCCAAGGGTCTAACCCCTTCAGAGCAAGAGGTCTCTTCAGTAATATCACCATCACAAGACAAAAATGAAGCCTCCCCCGTTTCAGGCGATGACAAGAAGCAGTCCAAAAGCACCAATACTGACTTGAAGAAGGAGGTCACAGTGTTACCCACGAACACTAAGGGCTTGCATACGGTGTTTATTCATAAATTATACAACATGCTAGAGGATGAGGAGCTGAAGCATCTAATATGGTGGTCCCCTTCAAACGAGAGCTTTCTAATAGCGCCAGGGGAAGAGTTCAGTAAGGCTTTATCTCAATATTTCAAGCACACGAACGTTGCTTCTTTCATTCGTCAGCTGAATATGTATGGATTCCACAAGGTTAGCGATGGCGCTCCCCTAACCACTAATGAAGCATCTAACTCAGAGATTCCTGTATGGGAGTTTCGACACAGCTCTGGAAATTTCAGAAAAGGTGATATCAATAGTTTGAAATCAATTAAAAGAAGGTCCTCGAAGCATTCTACCAAAAATACTTACCAACAACCCATTGATTCAGGTAACGTCTCTGACAACGAATTTTCGGAAAGAAGTAACTCTACTGTTGATTTAACCAGTTTGAATGAGGGCTTCGGCAACAACAGTAGCATGAATCCAATTTTGAATGTCAGATTAGCAGAATTAGGTCATAGTTTAGCCGCTTTGAGACATGAACATGCTAGATTACAGCTGAGGTATGATACAGCTATTGATGATTTGAGAAAGACTAACTTGGACATGGTTTATTTGTTAGATTTGGTTCAGAAACTGATACGCTCTCAAACTTCTCTCGAGAACACTAATAACACACCCAAGTTTGAAGGTACAAGTCCCAATCCAAGTTCTGCTGTATCAAAATCTACAGAAGAAGACGTATCATCTCCTGAATTATTACCAATCCCTTCAACCAGGCACCACCAGACTCCTTATTCGTTACAAGAGGTTGAATCTGATATTGCAAAATTTAGAGCCTCTATCATACAGAGGGCTGCTTCGAAAGATATTGAACAATATCCAGTTGGATTTACTCCTTCCTATCAGATTAACCAAACCCCCAAACCAAGCGGACCCGCACAAGTACCAATACCACCACCACCCCAATCTTCCGGTCAACAACCATCTCATGACTCGACTGTCCCTTATCCTTATCCTTATCCTTACCCATATCCAAACCACCAACAACAGATACATCAACCTCAGCTTCATCCAGCTTATGTTATGCAACAGCCTGCACAAACAATTCATGATACGTTCTCTAATGATAGAAAATCATCCAACTCTTCCAGCAAAAGACATATGTCTGTTTTATATGATCCATTGCAACAGGTTTCTCACTCAAATCAAGGGTCATCGCCTGGAAGTAGCATCATTAATAGAACATCTGTTACTTCAATTGCAGAATCAAATATCAGTTCCCCTGCTGCAGGCAGCATTCCATATTATCCCGAATATCAGCCATCGAGAATTCCGACCCCGGATCAACAGTTGTACATTTCATATAGACAGGGCCCTGTTCCTAGGGATCAGAGGCCAGGTTCGTTTCCAAGCATGATACCCAGTGTTCAAAACTCGTTGAAGAGTTCTAATGATCCATTATTCAGAAAGAGACATAGCTCGAATGATGCAACTGATTTTCAAAGGCCGAACATTGACAATAATAATCCTCCAAGAAGTATACCTAGAAGCGGCGAAGAGCTTCATCATCATCACGTGCAGCACTATCACCCACAGCCCATTTCCATCAGTGCCAACGTTGTTGTTCCTCCAATTGTCGACCGACGTCAATCTTTATCACCCGGTGCTGCTGATTTTAATTACAAGAAGTCACAAGGTAATAATAACACCAATTCTGGTGTCTATGCTTTATTGAATCCAGAGAGAAAACATCCAGTAACAGCATCAGCCGGTACACCACAGAAAAGGACTAAGAGATAACGGAGCTCCGATTTGCATGATTGATATTAATTTCTTATAGAACTTGAATGTATTATTAACAGAAATTCCCTAGTGTAACCAGTAGGAACGAGGTATTAAAATGTATACGCTGGATTAGTGACATATTACATAATCGAAATTCTATATACCTATAAGTGAGCTAGTACTTAGCTAGCTGGCCTGGACAAAACTGGAGGAATCAGGTGTGAGAGTCATATGGAAAGTATTCTATTGAGCACTTGTTAAAGAGTGAATGAATCCCTTCAACAGAAGTTTTAGCTGGTGCTGTGGTCAAACCAAAAGCGCGAAGCTTATAAAGAGCAGCGATGAGGTGAAAACTCGCTCGTTATATATTCTGTACCAACTGCACTAAGTCTTAGAGCACCGAGTAAGAAGAGCAGCACAAGATGAGTGATATCAACGAGAGTGAAACCGAGGAGCAGCTGCTTGCAAGACACAGAAAAGAAAACAGAGACCTGGTGGCCACTGTCACCGGGATGAAGAAACAGGCGACCAAGTCGAAGAAGAAAGAGGTGTTGAAGAGGTGCGCTGAACTGGAGCAGAACCTGAAACTAAAACACGAGAAGGAACTCAAAGTAAGTTTCAGATGAAGATATTGAACGAATCAATGACTTGTTACTAATAATTATTCATTAGGAATTCACAGCTATTGCCAATGGAGAACCATTAGAAGACCAAGATGAGGATGAGGATGAGATCTCGCCAGAGAAACTATTGGCACAGTTGGAACTTGAAAAGAAAGAGAAACAAGAAGAGGACTCACAAGCGAAAGCTAGAGACGACCAGCAGAACGACGAGCCACAGCAGAAAGGCCCTAAACGTAATCGTCAAAAGGAAAGATTGGCTAAGAGAGCTGCTCTAATTGAACAACAGAGAAAAGAAGCTGAAGCTGAGGCAGAAGTCCAGCCAAACTTGAAAGAAATTGAACAGGAAACTATCGATGCTTTATGCAGGGCTAACGGTGTGATACAGTTTGATATCAAGCCAGATGGTAACTGTTTGTTTGCCTCTATTGCAGACCAATTGGAGCTACGTCAAGGAGTTAAGAAGACCGTTCAAGAGTTGAGAACAGAGGCAGCTAACCATATCAGAAAAGATCCAGATACTTTTATTCCGTACATGTTTGACGAGGAGACCATGAGCTTGAAGGATCTTGACAGTTACACTAAGACCATCGAGGAAACAGCAGCGTGGGGCTCTGATCTGGAGATTTTGGCGTTGAGTAAAGTGTTCGACTCACCGATATCTGTGATGATGAGTGGGAGATCCACTCTAAAGATTAATGAGGACGGCTCCAACGAGGAGTTGAAGCTGGTGTATTACAAGCACAGTTATGCGTTGGGAGAACATTACAACTCTCTGCATGATCAAGAGTAAATCCATATATATCTTCTATAAATTGTTTTAATAGAGCAGGTTTTAGTATGTTTCGTCCCAGTAAAGTAAAGAGTCCAATAAAAATTTCGAGAAAACATCACCAAACTAAAGAGACACAAAAAGACCCAAAACAAACGTAAAATGAGGAAATATCTGCTGGGTAAAAGACTGTTTCACTCACAGATCGTACGTTTTGCTAAGAAACCTTCTTCTTCTTCCCCGAAAACTGCAGCAAATGTACTTTTGGGGCGTTCCAGTAGTAAACTTTCAGTTGGTATTGTTGGGCTTGCAAACGTTGGCAAGACGTCGTTCTTTCAAGCAATAACAAAGTCTGAGCTGGGTAATCCAAACAACTACCCGTTTGCCACTATCAATCCAGAAGAGTCTCTGTACAAAGTTCCTAGTCCCAAGCTTTCAAAACTGCGTGAGATCTATAAAAGTGAGAAAATTGTTCCATCATATCTGAAGATTGTTGATATTGCTGGTCTCGTTAGAAACGCCTCAAAGGGAGAGGGTTTGGGAAACCAGTTTCTTAATGATATCAGAAACGTTGATGGGATATTCCAGGTAATAAGAGGATTTGACAATGAGGAAATTACACATGTCGAGAACTCCATAGATCCAGTAAGGGATTTAGAGATCGTTACTGATGAATTACTACTAAAAGATTTGGAGACTGCTGAAGGCGCCATTGAAAGATTGAAGAAACAAATGAAAGGTGGTGGAAAACCTCATGAGAGAAAACAGATAGAGGAAGAGATCAACGTTCTTCAGAAATTGAATGACTTGATGACTGAGAAGGGAAGATTACTGAATAACACTGAATGGACTGAAGTTGAAGCGGAGGTAATTAACAAACATAAGTTTCTGACAGCTAAGCCTACTCTTTATCTTCTGAACGTTTCAAGAGAAGATTATCTGAGTGGAGAAAACAAGTATGTTGATAAAGTGAGAGACTGGTTATCTGAGAACTCTCCTAATGAAAAATTGATTATGTTCAGTGCTGAACATGAACATGATAATTTTATTCTGGAGGAAGACGTGAACACTCCATCTGAGGTTATAAACGAAATGGTTTTCACCATGAAGGATGAGCTGAACTTGATTAGTTTTTACACCTGTGGTCCTTTAGAAGCAAGAGAATGGAACGTCAAGAGACACTCAACTGCTCCAGAAGGTGCTGGTTTGATCCACACTGATCTTGAGAAAAATTTCATTAATGTTAACGTATGGAAATATAATGAGCTGCTCAAGCACGAAGATGCGCCTATTGATCATTCTAATATTGAGAAGTTTGTTAAATCTGAGAAACATGGTAAGGACTATATTATCGAAGATGGTGATGTTATGCTAATCAAGAGTGTCGGTGGGAAGACTAGATGATTATTTATATGTAAATAGAAACGAACACATTTGTATATAGTGTACTAAGAGAGATTGGATTAGCTACACAATGAAAAAAACATCTCCTCAAACCAAAAATATAATATAAGCACAAACATTTATAGAAGTGAAACAAAGACATGAAAACAATCCCAACAAAAACACATTCGTAATAGTACCTTCCACATAACAGGACAGCTTTGCTCAAATACTAAAAACAAAACCATCATCAACCATAATATTTCCTTCGACATTCAGCATATGAATACCAGAGTTGAACTCATCTTCGGTGAACCTCTCTTCTGATTGATGATCAGCAGATAGTTTCTTATTCACTTCTTCGAGCAACGTTTCGATTGGACAACCATTGTCATTTTGGAACAATCTGGTGGAGACGATCAAGTCAGCAATAATCTTCTTTAGTTTTCTATAACGATCTTTAGAGATTGTAGCATTTTGTTCGACAGGTCTGACCTGTCTTAATGGTGATGAGTGTGGTTGTAGCGGTTGTTCTTCTTCAGCTTGTTGTAATGGGGCATTGGATTCAGGTTCATCAATGTGTAGATTTTCAAGCAGTCTCTCTGCTTCTGCTTCTTTCTCTTGAGTGTCTTCCTGTGTATCATCTTGAGTATCAGCAGGAACATAATCTTCTGGAGCATGTTGGGAAGACTCAGGCTGAGAGCTGGTAGTTGCACCCATTCTGATACCTCTTCTAGCAGCTGCAGAACGCTGACTGGATCTGGTGGTTGTAGTTCTTTGTGGTGTACTTTGATGGTCACGATATTCAGAGTCAGAATCAGAATCTTCATCACTAACAGTACCAGCATTAGTAGTAGTTCTTGATTTTTTTGTTGGTTTATCAACGACTTCTTTGAAAAGAGCATATTTTAACATTGTAGCAGCAACTTCGGTATCTCTTGTATCAATTGTTTTGCTCAATCTAACTTTAGCATGTGCAGTAGCCAAACGAATCAGGGTTTCTAATGTACGTGCTGTTATAGGGGTGGTATGTTTATCGTTTGTGTGGGCATTTCTCAATTCAGAATAGACATCAACAATATAACTTGAAGCATTATTGGTCAAAACTGGTTCAACACGATTCTTAGCATATTGAATATACTTTCTAATAAATGGAATTGAAAGAATTTTATCTTTAGAACTTTTTTTGCTCTTACCATTTAGAGCAGCTATAGCACCCGAATGTAATAGAGGATCCAGTTTTTGATAAACTGGTTGTTCCTCAGACTCTGGATCACCATCTGCATCAAGCTTTTCATTTCCAATGGCTAAAGACAGTCCTGAACCTTCTCTAATCGGTTCACCTTCAGCATATCCAGCAGGGATGTATCTATGTGTTCTAAGCATATGTTCAGAAATAGAACGGTCTCTATTAGTATTAACATCATCTGTGACAATGAATAACAAATCGAAACGAGACAACAAGGAATCCGGTAAAGCTATGTTCTGATGAGGGTCTTTATGAACATCATATTGACCGTAGACAGGATTTGCGGCAGCTATAACAGAACAACGAGCATTTAAAGAGGTGTGGATACCAGCTTTGGCAATAGTAACAGTTTGCTGTTCCATGACTTCATGAATGGCAACTCTATCGACATCTGACATCTTGTCAAATTCATCGATACAAACAACACCTCTATCTGCTAGGACCATAGCACCTGCTTCTAATCTTCTCTCCCCTGTTTCTTTATCCTGTGTCACAGCAGCTGTCAAACCAACACCTGAGGAACCCCTACCAGTTGTGGCAATGGCTAAGGCTGCAGTATTCAACACAAATCTTAAGATTTGTGATTTTGCAGTAGATGGATCACCCACCATCAATATATTTATATCACCTCTCAAATGTGATCCATTCTCTAGATTTTTTTCGACACCACCTAAGAGCATTAACAAAACAGCTTTCTTGATATATTCATGCCCATAAATAGAAGGAGCCAAGGATTGAGACATCAATTCAAAGACATCTTTTCTTTTAGAGATCTTATTAATGTTTCTAATATCAGAGTCTGTGATGGTTTCTTTCGAACTAACACCTGTTGATCTTGCATGTAATGGATAAACAGAATTAGCAATAATGACAGTTTTAAAAGCTTCATTCTTACCACCTCCAAGCGATCTATAAACACCAACAATCTGGACACGATCACCAGGTTTAACAGTATCAACTAGGTCATCACTAAAAAATATCTCAAGAGATCTTGGTAATTGACCTGCTGGTGCTCTCTCTGGCATTTCTTGAACAGTAATACGTTGATAATCTTTATAAGTTGAGTAACCGTACTCCATTGTAAGTTTGTTTTTGTCTTCATCTCTATCAGGATAGAACGATGATTTTTGGATAGGATTAAAAGAGGTGGTTGCATCAGCAAAAGTGTTATAGTGGAATCTACCTGTTTTCTCATTATGATGGACAGATTTAATGATTTTTGGGCGTACCAAAGAAGCTCTTGTGACAATACCTTCAACTGATATCAGCTTTGATAGATGGATGGATCTAATTGTTCTAGGAGAAACATTATGATGACCAAAAGCTCCTTTGAAAGATAGATTGAAGGAATCCTGGTCCGAGATCTCTTTGAAAGCAGGATTGGTAGGATCATATATACTAGCAACATTATCTCTTAGGGCTCTCTCGAAAGCAGGCAGGAAGTCAGCAGGTTCGTTCAGAAGACCAGTCCAGATGTCCCTATCAAACTCTCTAACGTCATCGATGGAAACTGTTAGTCTTTTCTCTCCTTTATAGAGCAGTTCTCTTATAGCTTCTCTGTAATCGATCAATCCATCTTGTTCATTGTCTAGGAACTCTTGGAAACGACGGACACGGTCCCCAAAGATGGCATCAACAGCTTCGTTCGCTTCATCCATTGCGACTTTTGATCTTCAGAAATACTAAACAAATGGCTAATTCCTCTGGCTAACAAAGTGAGAAGAATTGCTATGTTTTTATTTGGAAAGTATTCTTTTTTTTTGCTTGGAGTTTAATGCCTTTTCGTGTCGACGCGTCTAATTAAATTTCCGAATCGGGAAGGCTAATTAAGCCCAAAGAAGAATTGATAAGGACCACAGAGTTTGATATCCGATAAATGGTCACGTGATGGATACCGGAACTGTGCGAGATCTCCAAGGACAAGTTTAATACGCATCGTCTTTAAACTCTTTTTAGACTACACTAAATAGCATTCATCTGATCCATCGATTAGAAGAATGAAAGGCTCAAACCAAAACAAACTGTGTGGATAAGCCAAAGTTGAATATGTCCTCCTTTAAAAATCTGAGAGAAAGATTCTCTTATAACGGTGCCGATAATTCCAAGTCTGCTACTGAAGCAATCACCAAAAGACATAAACCTATACTATCAAAGATACCGAATAAATTAGATCAAGTCTATGAGAAATACAAAGATATGAAGCCATTACCCGATATACTTGCACCTGATCTCAACCTGCTATTCGTCGGGTACAACCCCAGTATCAGATCTTCGGAGGTGGGGCATCGGTTCGCACATCATTCAAATCAGTTCTGGAAACTGATCTATGAATCTGGTGTTGTCGATCAGAAACTAACCTGTTACGATGATTTCTCAATGTTAGACCGGTATAAAATTGGGTTCACTGAGTTGGTGATGAGGCCTACAAAGAGCATAGATGAGATCCCAAAGACAGAGATGAGAAAGAATGCACCAATTTTAGTTGAGAAGATCAACAAGTATGAACCCAAAATTGTTTGCGTTGTGGGTAAAGGCATATGGGAACACATTTCAACCCTTTTAAAAATAAAGAAGAGCAATGTCAAGTTTACGTGGGGTCTTCAAGAACAGAACTCGTTCAAGTGTAAGGTATTTGTCCTTCCTTCTACTTCTGGTCTAGTACGAATACCAAAAGAAGAAGTCTTGGAGATCTGGAAAGACCTGAAGACACTGAGAGATGAAGTTAATCAATGAAGTTATGAACAATTACAAATACAGGAACATCTGATGTATGATTGTAGAAATTGACTCAAATTAAACAAAGTAAAGAATGCCACTAGACGAAAGTTAGTAAGAAGTTATCGGTTGAACGAATCTATTGCAAATAGAAAATCAACCCATATTCAAATTGGTTATAGGATCAGAGCATTAGACAAAGTTTCTTCTCATGAACAGATTAGTCGAAGAGCTGGGTTTATATGTAGCAAGATTCTCATCATAATAATTGGTTTTGAATATGTTGAACTTATTAAGTTCCGGTTGCATTCTCTTCTCCACAATAGAAGGGAGCTTTCGCTCTATAGTTCAAACATACATTTCACAACAAATCATACCAACAATTTGGTCGTCTTGTGTAATTTCTCAAGGTCTTTTCTGGTGGAAGCTGGAAATTTTTTTCGCATATTTTAAATATCAGTTTGAAAATGTTACCCTGTCGAAAGGATTCATTCCAGTCACGTGACAGACCTGGATAATAGTGTAAGCCGTTAGGGTTAAGTTCAGAAAAGGGGCAGTTGTTAGAGAGATTTAGGAGTTCAGGGGGACTCTCAGTGAGTGTTACTTGCTTGCTTGGAGCTACCTCCTATTTGAAGGGGTTGCTGTAGTAAGGTGAGGCTGAGACTGTACGATTCTCTCTCTGATTGGCTGGTTGTGAAGGAACACACCATCTAATTACTGTTGATCGATTCTTTGCAGATGTGGTTAACGTGAAGTGGAATGGATATTCAGAGCAAAGTTGTCTGTTTGTGCGCACAACTGGACAGCGAGCTTGTGGGTGCACAGCCTGAGGCCACTTGCCTACTGATGGAGCTGTCAAAGTAAGATCATGGTGACAACTGTGGTTCACCCAAATCTGACGTGTCGTTAGACCACTCAATGCATCGATGATCGTCGTAACTTAGTCAAAGGAGCTGAGATCGAGTAAATAAAGAAATCATGTATAAATTTGTAGGAATTTCTCCTGTTTTAGCCTATTTACATTCCCTCAATTGCTAAGACAAGAAACCTTTCGTTAATTGATAGAGAAATGTCTGGTAAAGTCTACTTCATCACTGGTGGTAATCGTGGTATTGGCCTGGAACTAGTGAAGCAATTGGCTTCTGATCCAACTAATAAAATCGTCGCGTCCACAAGGGACATCTCACGCTCTCATGAACTACAGGACCTCGCCAATTCATCAAGCAATGTCAAGATCGTCAGATTGGATGTTTCCAGCCAGAACTCGATCAATGCATTAGCAGCTCAATTACTGTCATTAGTACCAGAAGGTATCGATGTCTTCATCTCAAATGCGGGCATTGCTGACACCACTGTCTTCCGTCCAATCTTACACGTCGAGAATGAGGTCTGGGAGCATCATTACAAAACAAACACTCTTGGTCCAATCAACATCACCAAAGTCGTGTTTCCCTTCTTGGAAAAGAAAGACACCAAAAAAATCGTTTATACCTCAAGTGTTGCTGGCTCGATTGGTGGGTTCTTGCCATTTTCTGTTTCTGCTTATGGCCAGTCAAAGGCTGCTTTGAACTACACGACAAAGGCCTTGAGTTTTGAATTGGGTCCAAAGGGTTATACCGTAATCGCATTGCATCCTGGTGCGGTTGAGACTGATATGACACTGACTGGTGATGCTTTTGTTAGGGAGAAGTACCCACATTTCGCCAGTAAAATCACCTATATCACCGCTCAGGAAAGTGCAAAAGGTGAAATTGAAGTCATTAGTAAAATTACGAAGGACGATAATGGTAAATTTTACGATTGGTCAGGTAGAATTAGAGATTGGTAGAATGTTATTAATAGTAGACACTGTTTGAGAAATTATTCCTTCTTGTTCACTTGATTTTTCTGCCCTTGGTTCTTAATAAATAATAGAGAGATAAACATCAATGCTGCGCTGGCCATTGGCACATAGAAGTTATTTCGTAGTTTGGCATGTAAAGCGACTTGTTGCTCATAGGTGGTAGCTCTTTCAAGCTCACCTGAGATCGAAGCAACTATAGCATTGCCAATACACACACTCACCTGTCCAGATGTCTGAAGGATACCAGATATAACACCTTGTAAATGCAGAGGAGTCCCGCTCAGAATAGCATTCCATGAAACCATGAAAAAGGTGTTTATACCCAACCCCATTAGTATCTGACTAAAGAACTCATATTTCCAATAGCTCAGGCTTGTTCTAAAGTCTAATCTTGACATCCATACACACATAAAAGTACATAGAAACGGTGAAACAACCAAGACGTTCTTCATACCCAGTCTATATGTTCTCTTATCATCATATATCAGTGCAACGTTGATAACCAATCCACAAGACAGAGGAAATGCCTTCACAGAAGCCAGAATTGGTGATTCATTCTTGACATATAGATAATATTGAACAAGGTTAGTCATTGAGGTGATTAGAACAACATATACTAAGAAAGTGGAAAGGACATAGATTAAGAAGTTTGGAATCTTTAAGCATTCACGAGGAAATAAAAGCTCAAGATTGACTCTCCAATCTCTTTTAGGCTCTAACTCGACTTGACCAACCTCAACTGAATCTTCCTTTGTCTGGTCCGGATTGGTATTACTAACACTATTGGACTGTTTGGCAAATTTCTCCTTATAACTCTGAATATAGACCATTTCATAGACAATAACAAGAACAACAACTAGTACACCAATGACTAGTGGCACATAAGCCAGTGGTTGCTTCCATTTATGGCCACCTTCAGTCAGTCCAAGAATAATCAACAATAACCCAATAACAAGAAACGTACATCCAACATAATCCAGATTCTTTGCTTTAAGGTTTTTGTGTTCTTCAGTCTGCTCTATAGGATCTATGATGAAGATCAAGATCAAAAAGCAGAAGATACTTATTCCAAAAGTGAAGTAGTAGAGCCCTTTGTACCCAATTGCACTTTCAGAGAACGCACCACCTAAAATCATTCCGAGACCCAATGTGAAAGTCAAGGCAATTGATAAACCTTTACAAGCCGTTTCCAACTCATCACCACTGAAATAATTGCTTGTTATAGCAAAAGCACTTGGGATCAGAACAGAAGCGAATATCCCCTGTAGTGCCCTTATTATGATCAACGCGATGATACTCTTCTGTATCAATGCACTGATGAGGGCAAACAGGCCAGTGAAGAATACTCCTATCAGGAATATTACATGGGAACCACAGACGTCTGCTAATTTCCCTGATATTATGATGAAAGCACCAATTGTCAGGGCGTACGATGAGAACACCCAAGACGTTATTGTGGTGGAGGAGTTGAAATGTTCTGAGATACTGAAAACAGTCGATATGGAACCGGAGACATTTAAATTATCAAGACATACAGCGATTAGAATGATGTTGTATATGATTTTCTTTGTCTTGAGCCTCTGTGGGACGGACGACCTGAGAGAGATGAATGATTTTGTGAGGTGCGACAGCATTTCCTGGTTGAATAGTAAATAAGAAGTGTGTTGAATAGTGAATAAGAAGAGTGATCAATCCAGAAAACACTAGATATAAACAGGGAACTAGGGGCTTATTTATTTGGAGTTCTCTTTCTTGGTGATGTTTAGCCGATAGTTTTGTCGCGTAAGTCAAGTGAACAATTGACCATGGTAATGAGGATCAAACAATGAAAACTCTGGGGTAGTCGATCAACAACTGACTGATCTGTTCAATGAGACACATAAGCGGTCGCAAGAGATAGGAAATTCAAAAGACAATAGCCAACATAACTTCTTTGAGTCATAATGGACAATTGACTAGTCACTAATTCCTATAATGATTTGGCTGTAAGCTTTCAACCGTTGGCAAGCTCGCATCCGGACACCAGACAGGCTTATGACGTTGAGCAGAACCAGTATCCCCATCATCAAACACGAAGATGCCTTGCGTTGTTATCTACACCTGTAACTCTCCACCGTCCATCATTGGATTGCCAACTGATAGAGAGAGGTGAACTGTTGGGCAACAAGCACCAGGCACACCAAGCACACCAAGAGCCAAGCTGGGGGTGACCACCGAGCCTGCGGCTAACTCCACCACCCCAAAATCCTCCAAGCGCTGCTTGTCGACGCGACCAAGCACCGACCGGAATAACTGGGCAATTCGCCGTGAAGTCCATACAGATTGACATATTTATTATGAACGCTAACAACAAAGCACTAGCAACAGTACACCGAAACAGGCACACTTGCTTGAGTTATTGCCTCATGTGTACTAGCGAATGATGATATGAGATAACACCAACACTGATTCCCGTAGAGCCCTATCAGCCTTCCATACAACATGTAATGTGGCCGTGCGTAGCACGGGAAATCATCACTGATAACCAAACTGTCAACTAGCCACCTGGAGTTCCGCATGATCACCTACACTTTCGAGAGAAAAGTTACATGTTTCGAAAAAGATGGGACGAGAAAAAAACAAATCAGGAAAGAGTGTAATCGGATACAATTACTTCTGATACCTAATCAGTTCACTTCACAGTTTTTGGTTCAATTCGATATCTTACATCAAAATATGCTCGCAGCTCGACCGTCGAAACCTTGATTGATTATTGATAAGTTGCATTTTGTTTCGAGAAAAAAAATTTTACTCTTTTGAAATGCCGCATCAAATCTTGTTTAAAACTTAATACTGCATAACAGTCTGTAATCGGAGAATATCATAATGCCTCCATATTTGCGTAAACGGTTTCCAACACTTTCGCCAAGTTAACTGATCAAAGATTGACAGTTACTGCATAGGCCCACAACTGTCAACCAATAAATGAAGTCGATAATCAAATCATATGAACCTCAAAGTGTATAAAAGATAACCAAGATCCTCATATGGTTGAAGTCATCAAAGTATACGTTTTTCTGTTGCATCACCAAAATGGGTAAGTATCTATCAACCAAGCCCATATCCGTACTCCGCAATAAAACACAAAACTAACCAAATGTACCAACAGGCTTAAATCTCAAAGAGAAACTAGCACTATCAGTGAAACCGATTCTCGATGTCGAAAGTGGAGACATCGAAGATGGAGCAAACAGAAAGTTGGACGAGCTTGTTCAATACAACGAACAGTATCCAGCTCCAACAGTTGAAGAATACCATAATTTGAAAAAAGTTCCAGGTCATCCTCCTTATATTACCTTCTTCATCTGTCTTATCGAATTTTCAGAAAGAGCATCTTACTATGGTGTCAAGGACAGACTGGGTAATTTTGTCCAATTACCTTTACCAAAAGGTGGTAATGGTGCTGGTGCTCCACCTTCTGGTACCGAGTTGAACGCAGGTGCTTTAGGTCTGGGTCTAAGATCTGCCTCCGCCATCACTTTGCTGTTAACCTTTTTGGCTTATTTGACTCCTTTATGGGGTGGTTATTTGGCTGATAAATCTTTGGGTAGAATGAAGACCATCTGGTATGGTGTTTGGGTTGGTTTCCTCTCTCATATCATTTTGATCATTGCTGCTATTCCTTCTGTCATTAAGGGAGGACATGCTCTTGCTCCAACAATCATCGCTATTATCACTCTAGCTTTTGGTTCTGGTCTTATTAAACCAAACTTACTACCTTTATTATATGATCAATACGACCATAAGCGTGATTATGTTCGCACGAATCCAGATGGCTCAAAAGTTATTGTCTCAAGAGAAGCAACTTTAGAAAGAATCACCTTGGTGTTCTATTGGTCAATTAACGTAGGATCCTTTTTATCACTAGGAACCTCTTACTGTGCTAAGCGTATTGGTTTCTGGTTAGCTTTCTTGATTCCAGGTATTGCTTATATGATAATGATTCCTGTTCTAATGATACTATCACCAAAGATGAAAAAAGAGGTTCCATTGGGTGAATCAGTCATGGAGGAGGCTATCAAAGTGTTGAGATTCTGTTTCAGAAAAGGTTGGATTGGAAGACTTAAAAATGGTCAGTTCTATGACTTTGCTAAACCATCAAACATTGTTGAAAGAGGTGAGGTTTCAGATTTGGAAGCAACAACCAAGGATGGTAAGAAGAAAATTTCCTGGACTGATCAGTTTGTTGATGATGTGAAAGTCACTATCGCCGCTTGTAAAATTTTTTCGGTGTTCATCATGTTTAATATCAATGATGGTGGTATTGGTAGTATTGAGAACTCCCAATCCAACTCAATGACAACCAATGGTGTTCCAAATGATTTGATTAATAACTTTAATTCTTTAACTATCATTGTCTTCATCCCAATTCAAAATTACATCATCTACCCATTATTAAGAAGATGGAAGATTGATTTCAGACCCGTTTACAGTATTTTCTTTGGTCTATTATTGGGTGCATTTTCTCAAGTTGCAGGTGCTATCATTCAATGGAAGATTTATAAAACTTCTCCATGTGGTTATTATGCGACTGAGTGTAATATTGGAAACGGTGTTTCTCCAATCACTGTTTGGTTAGAAGCCATTCTATATGTCTTGGGTGCTCTTGGTGAGTGTTTTGCCAACCCAGCTTCTTATGAAATTGCATATACCAGAGCTCCAGATCACATGAAAGGTTTGATCATGGCTATTAACTTATCAATGTCTTCTTTCTCTGCGGCCATTTCAGAAGCAGCTACAGGTGCTTTGGTCGACCCACATCTAATCTGGCCATTCGTTGCATGTGCCGTTGCGGGGGTGCTCACAGCTTTATGGTTCTTATGGGCTTACAGGGATCTTCATGTGGTGATGGAACAAGAAAGAATAATTAAGGAGGAGAGAATTAAGCAGGCATTTGAAATGGACATGGATGCGAGAAACGCCACAAGCAATGATGCCCTCGTCAGTGTGATCTCTGAGAAGCGTAACTTAGAGGATGAGCTGACCTCGATCAGAGCAATTGAAAGTTCTCTGGTGAACAGAAAGGCTTAGTGGTCCATTGTTAGTCGATATAGTTTGAAGTACACAAGTTTTTATTAGATCTACTAGAATTCGCGAAAATCTGGGTTACAAACAGCATATTTACGCTTAACTCTTATCATCTTATCATGAACATTTCGTTATTTGTTTGAGGTAATTTCATATGAATATTTCCTGTCCAGTGATAACAGTCGCTGATCTTGTGAAACAGTCAACCCTCAAACGGTCGCCTTTTTCCAAAACCCAACATGGTGATGTAGTAACACTTTTGAAGACAGCATTGACATAGACGATCCAGTACAGAACCTCCTCTTGTCCAGTCCACTTGACATAGACCTCATCTGTTGTCTCCACAACTGTTTTCAACACCTTCTTGATAGAGTTGACAGATCTTCGTAATTGGACACTTTCCACTAATAGATCGCCCAAAACAATCTGATATGTCTTATCGGTAAGATGTTCTTCACCTTGCACAAGATACCATGATTCATCGACATCTCCCTCAGGCTTCCAGGTCAAGTCAACACCAGAAAGTACAAAGTGTTCACGTGCTTGTAATCTTGGTAAGCTGAATGTCTGTTCAGCAACCTTCCAGTCCTTAGCACATCTTAAAGGGACCTCAAAAAAACCATCCCTAACTTTTGTGATACTTCTGAATCTTCTCTCGATGTAGTATTTTATATGTAACAACAATTTTGAATTGGTGGGTAGTTTGGTTAATGTTTTGAAGCTGACATTAATTTTCATAGATTTGGAAGTCACATCACTTTTGAATTTGAATAGATCAACTTTTCGAATGTTTGAACCTGTTGTTAAAGGTTTCAAACTGACTTTTAACGCGCTCCCTGCATTGAACTTATCATCCCTTGTTACTTCTAGATAATTGTGTCCCAAGTTTGTCGGTACTGGAAACTGGATACTTCCATTGACCCACTTATCCTTATAGACGTTTAGTCCCAAAACATTGAACCCATCACCTTCCCCTTGAGAAAAGTTTGTATAGAAATTAACTCCTCCATCTTTGACATAGAGCGGAGCAGATGAAAATTCAATATACGTTGAGATGCTACCACCTGGATTTTTTTCCTCGTCAATCCAGAGCTGCTGATCTTTAGTAATGAACTCACTCTTTGGGAAATGTTCATAAGTCCAAGCAGGTGCAAACAATGCAACATTTGAAGAGTACACTCTAAGAAAATTTATAGCAACACCTGTTTCAAACCCACCGTGGCCTACTTTTGAACCCCTTCCCCAAACATCGATACCAGTATATAGTTTTTTCTTTACGCCTTGTAGCCCAACGTTCAGGATGTTTTCTCTCAGTGTGTTCTCAGTCCACCAATAGTTTGTAAAGAATAAATCAGTACTTTCAAAATGATTATAATTATACTCATTGACACCATTCTGATAGAAAATTCTGTTTCTTTGAGAGATGAAAGCGTCATACCAAACAATCCGTGAACCTGGAATAGTTCTGTGCATTTCTGATTTCAACTGTTCGACAAACAACACTATATCATTGGCGTTTGAATTGATAGAAAACACTGTTTCGATATTGACTAGCCACCCATCAAATCCATAGTGTCTTGCAAGCTCAACTAATGGAGCTACATATTTGAATCTGGTATTGTCTTCCGGGTCCCTCACTATCAACTCATCCAAAAGTTTATGCTGTTCGCCCTCCATTAGCAAAGATCCCAGGACCGGGATACCTTGCCTGTGTAATGAATTGATCCAGGAAACAGGTGGTATGGATACTTGGTGATGCGAGAAATACACAAATATATCAACCAAGGAAGGGAACTGAAGGAAGTAGTGTTGACCGGTTGAATGAGGGAAATATCCCAGAGGGCTTTCATCTTCTTCAGGTTGATAGTTCCCCTTATAATCATGGCACACCATAACGCTCAGATCGGTCTTGCCTTCGACTTCTTTTTCTCTTGCGTAGTTCTCAATTCTCTCTTTGGCTATTCTGAACTGGTCAACTACACCCAGAGAATCCTTGTTTTGATACCAAAGATTGAGCTCCTGTAGGTTATCAAACTTCAGACTCAGTGATTCTGTGATGCTCATGACAGACAGTGAGGACAGTCTTCTGGTGTGCTTTTCCGTGGTTTCAAACCCTTTTGTCAGTTTTGTTTGTTGTTTTTCAAGTGAGTGTAGAGCGTTGTTGGCAGTGGTAAGTGAATGTGTGTTGTAATTGTGATGTGAGAGGTTATCGTTTGCGTTGAACTGGATGGACTTGATTGGGTAGCTGAAAAAGGGCACACTGTGGCAGTCTGTTAATCCGATAATCTTGAGCTGGTGGAATCAAAAAGAAGCCGGAACAATTGCAATTGCGCCAAACTCAGAGCAAAAATGGCCGGTGTGTTGTGCTGGTTCTGATTGATTCTCCTTTCTTTCAAATGTTTGTTGATAAACCTGATAAATTTGAAGGGTCTACTGACACGCCGGCCAATGGCAGAGGCACAATAACTACAACGGCTAACAAAGGCATAAACTATAAAAAGGTAATTATAATCAGTACAGGAAACAGCAAAGCGGAGAAAAAGTAACAGACTCAGCTGTCTTCCTTTCTTTCCCTCTTCCTCTTTCGGTTCGGTTTGATTTCATTTCATTTCAGTTCTTTTCTTTCTGTCCATATCTTTATCTGTTCTCACAACTCTCCTTATTATGTCTGACCATAACGAGTAGTTTATTCTAATACACAAAGTGATATGTGTTCGATCTTTCGAAAAAGCGTTATAAAGTGATGCTAATGCTAAAGGAATATTGTTTTTATTGTTTTATTTTATTTTTTTTTTGAATATTTTGAGACCTCAGGCTTCTAAGATCCTATTGCAAGTCAGAGAAACCTGAAACAATATTCTTCTGGAAGCCACCTTCTTTAGCAAAAATTTCATAGTAACTGTAAATGGTGGTAACAGCTAATAAAATTGAGGTTCCAGAACCTAGAGTACCGAATAGATCACACGCAACTGATAGAGCACCAATTGAGGCACCACCAAAAGCAGCTGCGGTTGGGATAATTTTCTTCAATTCTTTGTAAACTGAAGTTTCACGGTGACCAGCAATAACCAGACCTTGATCTTTGAATTGTTTGGCAATATCTTTTGGAGAAGTACCAGAAATTTCAATCCAAGTCTTGGAGAAAATGGCACAAATAGATAAGACAAAAGTGATGTAAACAACAGTCTTGATTGGATCTAATAAAGCCTCAGCTAAGGAAAATGGTGGTTGAATATAGTAAGAAACACCATTTGTAGCAAATAATTGGGCAGATCCTGGTCTGGCATCCCAAACACCGAATAAACGAACAATTGCGTTATTTGGGAATCTTTGGAACAACATTTGAGAAATAATAAAGAAATTCGAGGTCAAAGCAGATTGTAACATGATTGGAGTGTTGGAGGTATAGAACAATTTGATTGGATATAGACCATATGGACCTCTTTGTCTAGTTGATTTAACAGGAATTTCATAACGGAAACCTTGTAAGTAAACAACCAAGAAGAAAACAAACAATGTAGCCAAAACTTGGAATAAGTTTGGTAAGTTTTGTCTATAAAAGGCTTCAATCAAAGCTCTCTTTTTATCTTTTCTAACAGCCAAGTAATGGAATAAAGCAACAACAGCACCTTCAAATTCATCACCACGACCATTATTGACAGTGGTTGGAGCAAAAGCTTTCCAAAAGATTTGTTCACAGATGTTGGTGGCCATGAATAAAGAGATACCTGAACCTAGACCGTAACCTTTTTGCAATAATTCATCCAATAAGATAACAATGATACCGGCAAAGACCAATTGTAAGATCAATAATAAACACACACCAGCACCTAGATCAGATGGTCTACCATAAATACCAGTTAAAACGTACACAGTGGCTTGACCAACAGATAATAAAACAGCTAATAACTTTTGAGCAGTTTGGAAGGCTTCACGATCATTCTTGTCTTCCATGTTGACATCGATGATTTGAGTACCTTGTAATAATTGAAAGACCATACCAGAAGAGACGATTGGAGATATACCCAACTCCATAAGAGTACCTCTGTTTGAAGCTAACATCATTCTTAGCCAGAACAAAGGATCTGAGGACTCTGATGAGACGATACCGTAAAGTGGGATCTCACTCATGACCAAGAAGATCAATAGTGTGACACCAGTCCACATCAACTTTTGGTTGAATGGGACTTTTCTCTCTGGAGCGATAACTTCAGGCAGAAAACTTTGGAAGGGTTTCACTAGATCTAAAACACGAACTAATTTCAGGAGTTAGTAGATTGATAACATTGTGAGTGGCACAAGGAACATACAGCTACTCATATCTGGTGTGTCTCTGTGAGGGTGAGCGAATTGGGTAACGACTTGAGCAAAGATGATCTGGATATTTCCAGTTGACCAATGTTCACTGAAAAAAGGCCAACGCGACGTGTAGAAATTAGGAAATAACACCTAAATTCGCGGAAAGTGCAGTGTTTTTTGTTAGTCAATTCCGGGTAATCTACGTCACGTGCACCTGAACCCTGTTCACTAATATACATCTACTATTCTACTACGAGATATAGAGGTTAACAGTTAAAAGGAAATATATATATGTACTAATGATGATAAGAATGAGGTGATCTATACATGGCAGCTTAAACAGAGATTCCTCTCTTTGTCCAGACAAACTTCCATGCAACTAGTAGCAACAAAGCACTAATGACAAAACTACCAGATGTTATGAAGTAAACAATACTAACACAGGGTGTGCTCAAAACGTCGCTGATACTGGACTCTTCTATCAAACATTTGGAGTCGTAGACAATGGCGTATAAGAACCCAAATCCAGTGGCACCAAGTGCTGGTGCAACCATGAAGGAGCCCCACGTAGATCCAAAAAGTTCGTTACCCCAGATCGATAACACAATGGTTGGGTATAAAGTGAAGAACCCACCATAAGTGAATCCTGATAATGCACTAATGATATAGAATCCTTTCTCGATGAAATAACCTAATGCAACAAACAACTGGGTAATGAATCCTATCAATAGCAAACCGATTAAGAACCATAATCTCGATATCTTGAATTTTGATAATAGAACATCTGAAAGCGGTGCTAAGGTTAATCTAGAAATGGTTGAGAAGATAGCATGAGTTGAAACTTGATCTTCGATAGCTAATTTCGGATTAATCGCTTTGACCAATGACCCCATATTAGTTATGTACATTTCTGAAGGGCCAAGGGAGGTCAATAATGAGAATAATAACATGTAAGTTGAAATATCTTTTAAGAAGTTCAAATATTTTGCTTCATGATTGATGACCAAATCACATGAATCATCTTCAGACTGATTTCCTAGTAATGGAGAATCTTCATTAGCAGTGTCTGGTTCCTTTGGGGTAAGGATGATATCTCTTTCAATGCTAACAATACTTGAACTGATCCAATTGAAAACACCAAGTATCAAGTATAAAAATGCAAAAAATCTAAAAGTTTTATATAAATCTAGTTCGTCATCATGATGCCTCAAGAACTTCAGCTTTAAAACCTGAGATCCTATCAATGAAGATAAACCATAACATGTAACAGGAGCACTAATAGTCAATCCACTACTTTTTGGGTAGATCTTGGTACATGTCAGAAGACTTGTGAAATAAATGGCAGAAGTAGCACAACCTATGAACCCAAAACTTATGGCCAGGTACCAGAAGTTCATGTTCTTCTCAATAACAATAGAGGCAAATATATACCCCGGAGCAAAGAAAATAGCAGCGATCAAAGCTAAAATAACAGGACCATGCGCATCAGCTAAATACCCAAGATACGGTAAGGGTAAATACATCCCCAATGAGGTGAAACTTCCAATGATGTTGATATGAAATTGTGAGTAATGCAAATCATGTTGTAGAACAGGAGTGAATAATGCAAATAGTAAAACAGAGCCCGCACATAGACACGTTAGAAGTGAAATCAAGAATGCAAATCTCTTCAGCGATTGTGGTTGATAGCGTTCTAGAAGTGATCGTATGTCCTTCGTTAAAGCATGCTCTATCGTAGATAGACTCATGATGACCTGGACGATTTATGAGCCCGTGATGATAGTATGTGGAAGGGAAAGGGGTGAGAGAAAGGGTGAATCGTAGGGCTGAGTGGATGCAAAGTGGGTAGGTAGTCTTTAGGTTGTTTATGACTGATAAAATTGATAGTGTGAGTCTTACTGGGTTTTATTTTCGCGGGCGTGCAAGGGATAAAATGTTATGAGCAAAGGTATTCTACTCTATTCTACTTTAGAGGTAGATTTAGCATTGATAAGTACATTCTCAGAGTATCAAGGAAATCGTTGTTCTTTTTTCTAGTATACACATTAAATAAGCATCATTAAAAAGGGGGTCATCTCATAGTTTACCAATGGCTTTCAAGTATTTGTCAACTTCACCAGTGGAACCTAACCAAATACCAGATCTATCATGGATAGCTTTTGGAGTCAAATCTAATATACGTTCACCAGAATCAGTGACAGCTTTACCACCAGCTTGTTCCAATAAGAAGGCCATTGGGAAACATTCGTACAAGATTCTCAATTTACCGGTCTTAGATTTAGCATCTGCTGGATAAGCAAATAACCCACCGTATAACAAAGTTCTATGGACATCGGCAACCATAGAACCAATATATCTAGCACTGTATGGTTTACCATCTTCTTGTGGTTTTTTCAAGTCAGCAAAGAATTGTTGAACGGTCTCTGACCAGTAAAGAGTATTACCTTCATTAACAGAGAAGATGGATCTTGATTGATTGATTTTCAAGTCTGGATGGGTTAAGATGAATTCACCTAAGGAAGCATCTAAAGTGAAACCGTTGACACCTTGGCCGGTGGTCAACATCAAGTTTGCAGAAGCACCATACATGGTATAACCAGCAGCAACCATTTCTGTTCCTGGTCTTAAGACATCTTTTATGGAACCTTTAGAACCTGGTAATAACTTGTAGACACCAAAAATGGTACCAACAGAAACACCAGCATCTAAATTGGAAGAACCATCGATTGGATCACAAACAACGGCATAGTTACCTGGACCATCAAAGACAATCAAATCTTCTTGTTCTTCAGAGACTAAAACTTTGACATTACCGGAACCTTTCATGGCGTTGATAAAAATTTCATCACCAATGACATCTAGTTTCTTTTGCTGATCACCAGTGGAGTTTGAGGCACCAGCCAATCCGATCAAGTTGATCAGTTCAGCTTTACGGATATTCTTAGCAATGAACTTGAAAGCGAATTGCAACGCATTCAATAACAGTGTAAGTTCACCAGTGGCATTAGCGGCGACTTTTTGCTGAGCAGTCAAGATGAATCTTGTTAGAGTAATCAAGTCGGTGTCGACGTGATGGTCTTCAGAAGCTTTGGATGACATTTTACGTTTCTTGTAAGATGATGATGAATCCAAGATCATATCAAGAAGCCAAATCAACTTGGGAAAAAAGAGGATGCCAATTGATATTTATATGAAATTGGGCGAAAACCATAAAGGGAGACTAAAAGTTTTGGCTTTTATTAAAAAAAAGTTGGACCCACGTAAAAAAAAGTCCTTTACGCCAGCCAGAAAATTTCAGAAAGGGTAGAGTTTCGGAACAACCCATAAAAAAAGATATTGAGCATTTGGATCGCCGTGCGCCTCTTTTGCCAACCTCACAATGCTTCACAAAGTAGTAGAGTGACGGGCAGAGAGCTCTTTTTAGGGTAGAAAGCAGACGACTTGATAACCGGACGGAAGCATCTGGTCAAAAGATGAGTTCGGTAATCGCTCACCTGGCAAAACAAGTGTCTCTACAATTCTGCCAACCGGCTTGCAACATGTGGGGTACTTGCACTCTATTTCCTCTTTGTTATTGTTATTGTTTCTCAGTGTCTTGATATTTAGGTGACGATACCTCAATTGTCACAAAAAGCATTCCTACAAGGAAAACATAAAGAATGGTTTCGTCTTAAGCACCGAATGATCGTCCTTTGTAGTGAGTAAATCATGCCATCGCCCCATATTCTTAAGCTAAAGCCAGTCCAGAAGTGCTTTAAAAATTGATATCTCCCGGCGTTTTCAGGAAAGCCGGAAATGTTGTACCATACAAATCTTGGAAAAGCAACCGGGGAATTCTCGGAAGAAAGTTATTTCAAGCAGCTTGTTACAAGAAAAGGGTCATGGAAAGAAATCAAAAATGGACTATTGTTTTCCTTTGAGGAGACTTTCCAGACTGTGAGTCCTTGTGACGTTGAGATGCTTCACTTTACCGCCGTTAATTGGCATCACCAGTGCTCCGTGTGTTTCTCTTTATCTTTAGTAATGAGTCTTTGCACTAGGCGTAGGTCTTTTCTTGAATTATGAACACTGTCCTCCGTTACAATGAAAAGAAGTTCAACTACATCATGATGACAAATAACTCTAACATAAATTCTCTGAACCTTACTCTGAATCGGATAATCTATTAACCTTTACCGCAATGTCTTGCTTAGTATCATGGTCGACGATGCCTGATGATGGTTGTTGACCTCCCTTAACAGTACCATCAACATCAATCCATCTAGAAACATCCTGAGGGATATCACCAGTTTTACTATTGTACAAAATAATACCATTCTTTCTTGCATCCTTTTTCTCTTGTCTCTTGTAAAATGCCAAAGTGACCCAAACCCAGAGCATCAAAACAGCATCAATCGATGCACTATAGGTATAACCTCTCTTGAATCTTGGGGCCTCAGAAGTTGGATAGGTCAATCTACCAATCCAAGCAGTAGATTGATTTGAAAACATATTAGCCCAACACAAAACAATAGCTCTTGCTTGTGGATCGTGTCTCATGATATCATTCAACCATCCATAAACAACCGAACTGATAGTGATACCGAAATAACCAATAAAGAATGCATACCATTTTGCATTTTCACGAACGTTCCAAATGGCTAAAACCAAGGAACCTGAGAAATTTATACATTCTGCCCAAAATATCGCATATGTTCTTGAACCGATAATATCTGCAGAGAAACAAACAGCAATGATAAAAGCAACACCTAAAGCAGGTGGAATGGATGTAAATCTGTTGATACGAGGCACTGAGTAACGATCTAAAGATTTTAACCATAATGCAAATCCGTTGTAACCATTGTTTGAAGAATTCCAGAATAGACCATCTAAGATAGATAAAACATAAATTGGCCAACTTGTCAAGATTTTTTTCCATAATTTCCAATTCAAGAATGGAGGTGGATCTCTTGAAGGAGTAACAATATTAGCTTCTTTTAATCTTTTTCTTGCTAATCTAATTTCATCATCAGTTAAAAATAATGAACAACAGTTTTCAGGAGTACCAGGGACTAAATATAATGCAATGAATCCAATAGGAATAGTGATGCACCCATCGATTAAAAAGATCCATCTCCAACCTTCTCTTCCATTAACACCATCCAAAGATTGATAAATTTGGGCTGAAAGTAAACCTGAAGTTAATGCACCAAGCATCTGACCACAATAATACAAACCACCTCTTCTCCCCAATTCCCAAGGTTTATACCAAGATCCTAATAAATAATGAACAGCCATGAAGTAACCAGCCTCAGTTGCACCAATCAAGAAACGACAAGCATGTAATTGAGAAACGTTGTTGATACCAGATGTACCAATCGTCACGACACTCCAAGCGATATCACCAAAGAAGAAGATCAAATGCATTGGAACTCTTGGAAACAAATACATGTAAAAAACTTGGAAAATAACGGAACCAGCGTTATAAAGAGCAATCGTATTTGAATAATCATCACCTTTCATTCCAATACCTTCTTTCATCCCTGAAACATAAGCATTACCAACATTCGACTGATCTAAATTTTTAGACCAATAAGAAATGATAGCAAAAGTGATCATTAAGAGATCTAATTTTGTAACTAGTTTTTGTTCAGCAGTGGTTGTTCCTTTATCAAACCATCTCCACCATTGTTTGTTTTTACGGACACTTGTTGGAAATCTATATTCATATTCGTCAAAGAATTTCCACCATGGTCTATCAGCTTCATCTCTAAATTCATAATTTTTTGGATTGATACGGTCTGATGAGGAGGCAGAGGTTGAGGATTCCACATCAATCGGAGTATCGTCTAGATGTGATTGGTCCTCATCTATTGGATCGTCCACCACATGTCTGTAATGAGGAATGAACTTCCAATACCATTCATGATAAGATTTTATTGGTTTGATCTCTTGTTCCTTGATCTCTTGAGATGAGTTCTCAACGAAATCTGTCATCTCTAGAATGGTTGACGATGAATCAGGTGGCAAATCTTTGAGAGATGTATACCCAGGGGATCTGGACCTGAGTAATTTGGGCATTGTGGAAGGTATTTATATAACGAGTGTTGTTTGAACGTTGTCTAGAAGCAGTTGCAAAACTGTGTAAAGTGTGAGAATCACCACAGATCAAAGAGGAAGAGCTACGGGACAGGGAGAGCGCAAGTCATGGAATCGCCAGTGCGATGTATCAGCTATCCACACAGCGGCTCGCTGGTTTGCCTTCGATTGTTAACGGGGGATCATAGTCGGTTTTGGATTATTTTGGCGTCAAAGTTGAGTGTGTGCGTCTTTTGCAGGGGACGTTGGCGTTTTTCGCGGGAAGAGGAGCGAATCTTATCTGCCACAATTTGACAGGCAGGGAAAAAAGAGAGAGAAAGGGCCCACAGCGAGTGAGCCGAAGAGAGAAAGAGAAGCAGGGAGGAGGAAGAGGAACCGGTGAGTGAGCTGAGAAACCTTTAGTTCAACACAGGTTGATTAGCTTCCCAGACAATGAAGACAAGAATCACAAGAGATTTCTGAGTGTCTTGTTTCTTGTTTCTTGTTTCTTGTCGGGTTTGGCTTTTCTCATCATTCATCAGCCTTTTGATGATATCAGTTAACTCAATTCGCCAACTAGTCCTCTTCTCCCGATCCACACCGTCCATCATGCTCGAAGTGGCAGTTTTACAGGAGCGTCAGAACAGTCAGAATAGCCACCCTGAACTATAATTTTCTAGAACTACATGCACCTTTTCCCTTTTATACACTGTTTTTTCCACTGTGTCGCCCTCTATTACACTTTATGATACTTAAACCTACATGAGATGGAGCCTAATTACCACATTTTAGACGCTACCTAGATATCCTTGGTGTGTCGGTTGGTTGTTCCCAATAATAACCACTAATGAGTAAACAGTCAAACGGTGGATCACTGAAAGCTTTATGACTCCGTTGCCCGTGAGTGGTCGGAGGTTGTGCACAGTAAATTACTACTAGCACTAGTGGATCAGAATGGACCAGAATGGACCATCCCGCAATTCAAGTGTCAAATTACTGATACCTGATAAAAACCGAGGCTGATCTCTGTTCTGAATCTATTAGTGTGTACTATGTATCTGACTATGAAGATCTCTCATTAGAAAAGGAAAAAACATGAATTAAAATAACTATATCTATGATGAATGAGTATTTTTAGTTTTTCTAAGGTTCAAGTATTTACATAACTCGAAAGCAACAGTATCTAATCTTTGATCCATTTGATCCTTCTCGTTCTTTTTGATCTTACCAGATTTAGACAGACTGGTCCAATCGGATCCAGTTTCTTTATAAACCTTGGCTGTCTTTCTTAAGTTTTCTGCTCTTCTAACCAAGAAATTGGTCAACTCTTCTCTATTGAAATCAGGAACCAATAGCTTAATTGGCTCTTGATTTAGTGTGGATTCTGCAGGTTCTGATGTTACAGATGATTTGGCGGTTGTAGCAGCAGAAGATGAGGATGCTGGGGTAGTTTGTTTGGAGAACGGCTCAGAAGTAGAAACAGCAATAGTAGAAGTCCGAGCAGCAGATGTGGTACTCGTATGTGCAGCAGTGATCTTGGTATTATTATTAATGGATGGGTTTGGTGATTTGTGATGTGCTTTATTTTTGGATTTGTGGTGATGCTGATTGTCACTATTATCGGACGTAGTGGGTTTATGACTAATTGATTGGGATGGTGATGAAGATAATGATGATGATGATGCAAATTGTTCTGGTCGCTGCTGTCCATTTGTCTTCTTGCTAGTTGGTGCAGAGCTTGATTCCGTCACTGACTGTGTGGTTGGTAATGATGTTGTTGATGGCGATGGTGATTTGATCTTTGTGGTAACCGCAGATGTAGCTTTGACATCAGGTTTTGAAGGGATGGAGGAATCGCTTTTAGCTGCGGCAATTGCTGCCCATCCCGAAGTTGATTTGGCGATCTGAGGTTTCGAAGGAAGGTTTGGTGTGTGATTTCCCAAAGGCTCGGTTCGTGAAGTTTTTTCATTCTGGGTCAATGAGTGTTGTCTCTTATGGTTATGATGGTGATTAGAGTGTTTTGGTTTTGGTTTGTCTTGGTTTTGGTTCGAGGCCATTTTTAGAGTGTTCTTTGGGTTGTTTTGTGTGTATGGATATGAAAGTGAACAAACAGTGGCTTTTTGGTAAGTGAAGGAGTTAAAAGAGAGTAAAACTGCTATGAAATCAACGTGTTTCGAGCTTCTCAACGCTCTTTCCACTTCACTTTTTCCTCAACAAATTTTCGAAGAAGAGCAAATCCTGGAAATCTTGGTTGTCACGTGAATTTCACGTGTAACTATATATAGTAAAATCAAAAGTGAACGAAAAGGCATAAACAAATCCCAGTTTTAGATACACAATAGAGAACCCTTTCTTTCAATTTGATCCGTATAAATAATGAGCTGGGTCGATAATCTTGTTGAGCCTAAAATTGTGTAAGTCATGCGTTATCCCGTTTATGGAATTGGGCACTCACTAACTGGATCTCTCGTCACAGGTCTCCACACCCACAGGTGGTTGAACCAGCTGGTTTTAAAGAAACTAGCAAAAAGGTATGTTGAGTTATAACTCGTATGGTCACCTCTTATAAAACCTCTTTCCCTAACAATCTGTGAAGTTATCAAAATCCGCTGCACCAAAATCAAATCCACAACTCGACCAATTGAAGATAAATGTATGTCCTTTTCTACCTCCCCTTACTGCCCTCCAATCTTCTTTAACTAACTTACTCGAACCTAGAAAGCATGGGATATCGCCTGGGGCCCAGGAAAACAAATCCCAATGACCCTGTTCATGAGTTACATGACTGGTAACGCCTTACAGATGATTCCAATCACACAAACGTTGATGTTATTTACTGGTGCCATAAGTGCCATCTTTTCCTCATCTGAGCAGTTCAGACATTTGAAAACGGACAAGAATTCAAACGATATCTTGGTGGCCAATATCACTTTTGTATTGATACAATTGGCCATTGTGGGAATAGGCCTCTACAAATTGAATTCCATGGGATTGTTGCCTAACAAACGTGGTGACTGGTTATCATGGGAAATACCAGCTACGGTGAGTATTCGTGGGAATTTCTTCCATAATAGGAGTTTTCGTACTAACACAAGAGATGAATTCTAGTATCTTGAGCATTCCGTATAAACTAAAATAACTAATCAATAAAAGAAGACAAATATCTATTTTAGGACGAAGATGTAGGCTCGCCTTCTTTTTCTTGGTTCTCTTTTGGTTCGGAGGAGATTTTGACTCTTGAGTTAGTGTCATCTTCATGACTCTGTTTGGTGAAGATCTGTTGTAAGTTGAATCTGGAGTACTTATCGTAGTTATCAACAACACTCATCCCGATGTTATTCTTAAAGCATTCCACAAGGATTAGCTTCTCGTATTTCTTCAAATCCACTTTATGACCATGATCTCTTCCAATGCATTCAGCAATTTTGGCAATCATATCATCTTTCTCTAGCGTGCTGAAGTTTCTACTTGTGACCTTGATAGCAAAAGTATGTGGTTTTTGATCCTGTTCTTTGTGAAAATGCGGTTGTAGCACTTTTTTGGCCAATTTAGTCAGTTCATCCATGGATGCACTGACACTGAACGTTATTGGAGTCAGTTTCTGAGTGAATCTTGTGTTCTTAGCTTTTGATTCGAAGGCCTCTTTACAGATCTTTTCAACAAATGTTGCTGGATCGATTGGTTTTCTTGTCTTGAAAAACACCACACATTCACAACCAAGATCGATGAACTGGAGATGTTCTTTTTTCTTAGTGTTTGCTTTATTTGACTCTTTTAGATCTTCTAGTTCCTTTTTGATTGATTCTTCAATGCTTAGTTCTTCCTCTTCGTTATCATCTTCATCTTCATTCTGATCAGAAGTTTCGAGCTCTTCCTTGTAATACTCTTCTATCTTCTCATTAAACAAGGACCTCAACTCGTTCTGGCACTTCTTCTCCTGACGTCTGTTACAAGTCGCATATATACCGGAAGTTGATGGTTCAATTATACCAGCAGCTACTTTGTACTAAATTGAAAGAGCGTGTTAATAGATAATCACAAATCTTTGAAAGAGAAAAGGACTCACTTTTTTATTGGATCTGTCTTGGGATCCGTTCTTTCTCTTCACACCCATTTCTTTCTACTGTTTTCTAGCTAAATTATTAGTAAGTTTATCAGTTCCAATCAACTTTTCAGCTGAAAACTTTTTGAGATGTTTTTGTTTTCATCTCACGCATAAAAAAAAAAAAAAAAAAAAAAAAAACCTACTAAAAAAAGCTACTAAATGTCAAACTTATTTGTGCTTTTAATCGTTAAACATTCCTGTTCGTTCATTTATTGTTCATGATATTTAACTGCTCACTGGTTGTTGCTGCCGTTGTTGGATCTGAACTTCATAAAGTATTTCGAAGCTGCAGAAGCAGTCGTCGGTGAAGGTACTATTGGCGATTCTGGTGCTGATCCCCCTCTATCTAGTTTATGTAGTAATGAAACAGCAATTTCCGGTTTGATTTGATCGTATTCTCTGTTTCTGATCGACTGATCTCTATAGTCATCCAGATGACCTGACTTCAGCAGATTGATCGTCTGTCTCAATTGCAAAAACATAGAACGTAAAGAGGCTCTTTTAGAATCACGTTTACTTTCCTCATGAGAAGGACTTAATTCTTCTGTGATGGATTCAATATATGAAATGTCTAAGTCAAAGTTGGAAATGGAAGACTCAGTTAGTGCCGTTTGACGGTTTAAGTCATTCAGGAAATTCTTGGCTAATAAATCAAACACTCTATAAAGTAATAACGTCTTAACAGATAATGGCAAGTTGCTAAACGTTGAATTGAACATGTTTTTCAAAAAATCACCAATATCTTTGATGAAGTAGTTTGGCTCTTTGTTCGTAATGTTTGTTTGCCAATCCCAATCAAGAAAATCAATCAAATCATCAACTTTACTATCCACCAGTTCGAATAATTTCCCTTCGGTCCTTTTCCGTGTGTTTGTGATAGAAGTAATAGCCTTGAGAACAACTTCTTTCTCATATGTTGATGACAGTAAAAGGGAAAGCTCCTTGGCCATAATTAAGAAATATTCTAGATTGATCAGATTCTGAGATAGCTCTTCTCTTGTTATCAAATCCAATTTATCATTGTAATATTTGTCGATCGAACTTATCAATGTATTATCGACATTCTCAATGATCAGCTTATAAAGGGAATTCAATTCAAATTTGTAATAATCTTTTAAAAAGTGTTGTTGTTGTGTGATAAAACTTCTAACTTGTGCACAAGACATTGGGTAAATGGAACTGAATGGTAAGATCTCTGGGAATTTGATCTGCTCATCACTTCTATCATCTTTATACCAAGCCACGCTTGCGATTTTCTTGTAAAGTTTCAGATCATAAACTATCATTGGCATTGAATCGTCCTCTTGAGCTAGTTTTAGAAACTCTTGATTGAACCTATGTTGAGATATTTGGGAATATTTCTTAAATGCAATTATCAAAAGGTTATAGATGTGCTCATAGTATAAATTGAAATGTTCCAAAATCAAATTGAAATTCCCCAACATCTTCTTCAGAGTGACCACCCTATTTATGTCGAGAATCTCATTCAGTATTAGATTTTTGAGATATGGATAAATTTTTGTTGACAAGTTCTCCCATAAATCACTAGTCTGTTGTCTGATCAATGAAGGAAACTTGCTCGATATCAAATTGTGCATTATCAAGAATCCGACAACTCTTGTCAAGAATTGTTTCAAATTATCCTCATTCTTGATATATTGTTGAAAATTTAGGTTCTTTGGATCATTAATTTGAAATGGATATAATAGCTTATCCCTTCTTATGGATAATTCTTTGTTAAACTCATCTTTAAAGAAATCAACTTGATCTAATGTCTTGAACACCAATAAAGTGTCATAAATGAACTCAATATTAACAGATTGTTCAACTTCAGGCAATTCTATTACTGAATATGTACTTCTCAAACTTCTCTCAACGGATGAATTGACCTTGTATTGTGCAAAATCCTTATTTTTCCCCTTGAATAGATCCCATGCGTCTAATAGACTTCCAAAGACATCATAAATTGAGGTGGTAAACTGTTCAAGCTTAGAATCTAAAGTCCCAAGATTCCTTTTGATCAAACTTATGGATTCATCTCTAATAGAGTTTCTTAGATGTGGAACGGAATCATTTATTGTGTTCAAGAACTTGAAATCCCTATCGAAATCTTTGTTCAAACTAGTCAAATCATTCAAATTCTTCAGGGCATTGAAAAATTTGTTATTGTTAATTAGATCCTGTGTCCTATCGGTCAATTCCAACACTTGTAACACCTTGTTGATCAAAATCTCAGATTCGCTGATCTTACTTATGTTCTTTTTCAACTCCAGTAACTTGAATTTCTTTTCAATCGTTAGGTTGGAAGTTCTAGCAAGATGGTCGTTGATATCCAACAACTGTGAACTTATATCGGAAGCATCTCTTGAGACCTTGTGGACATTGGATGCAGAAACTGCGATATTTTCCTCATTCTCATTCAATAGCAGGGCAACTTCGTCATTTCTTTTGAGGTCCTCTGTTCTCAATTTCTGTATCAAGTCATCCATTGTGTTGTTTCTTAAACTAGTTTTGATAACGGGTACCAGCTGGTCTAGATAGTTATTTGAGCTCAAAAGTTTCACCGGGTCATCTTCGTTGAGGAATATCAGCTCATTATAGTGGTTTCCGTTCACTTTGGACATTTTTAAAAGCGAAAGATCGACTGGAGCAGCTCAGCAAACTCTTGTTGTGTATTGTTTTTGTTTGTTGTCGCTTTGTTGTGGTGTGGAATTTAAAGATTTCGCTTAGTTTCGCGATGTTTTTGATTTATGTTAAGCGTATTAGTCATTGATGATGTAAGCAGTTGGGAGGAAATAATTACCATGGCATTCTATTCTCCACTGGATTGAAGCAGTGTTGCAATAAGGCATATGTTCCAGCTTCCAGCTTCCCGCTCGAGCCGTCCATCTCGTTGAATTGCCAATTATCAAAATCGGTATATCTTTTTTGTGAACAAATAATGCGTTAAATAAATTTCAAATGTAAAAACCCAGGCTAACACGTTTTGAAAATTATAAAATCCAAATGAATACTACATTACAATTATGAAAAATATGTGTATTTGTAGTAGTATAGTGAATAGTATACGTTGTGAATGCGAGTAATTAAGATTATCGTTATATAATTCAGAGGTTTATAAAGGTAGTAATACACTTTTTTACTAAACTCGTTCGGTATTTACTGTAGTATCTTAACCTAGTTCAATGTCTCTCACTTCTTGAAGCTAGCTCTGGTAGCTCTGGCCAACCGTTTCAGCAGTACATGAAGGGTCTAAACTGTGATTTAATATCACATGATATCATCTCAATAGCCCACTAGTGTAGTATGATCAATGCACACTTTTGGCTCATTCTTCATGAGAACTATTGTTTGTCCTCGGATGCTGTGTTCAGATTCGGAAAAACTGTGGACCATTAGACCTCGATCGATTGTACTTGAAAAAACAAAGTAAGCATTATATGTAATCCATAGTCCTACAAGTACAGCTCATTTAAAATACAAAACCTGTATCTAACAATTTCTCAATAAACTATAAAACAATCTACACATTAAGGTGATGATCTACTTCATTTTTTAGTACCCAATGCACTTTCCACTGCCCTGATGGAGGTCAGCTCCTCTTCAAGGTTGATTTTTTCAGAAACGATGTCATTCAAAGCATCAGGACTGACCTCTTTCTCATTTCTTTCATTGATCTGTTGAATAAAATGCTCTTTAACCCTCTCCTCTTTTATAATTCTTTCCTGTTCCATGGTGACATGCAAGTTTCTATATATCCATAAGAATGCAATAGCAAAAACAAAAGCAGCAACTGCGACACCAACAAATGGCCAAATTAGGTGTGGATCCACTAAAGCACTTGAAGCTGCCTCAGAAACGGCAGCCGACAAAGAGGACATGAACAAGAAAATAGCCATAACCAGACCTTTCATATGATCCGGAGCTCTGGTATATGCGATTTCATATGCAGCTGTGTTGGCAAAACATTCAGAGCTAGCACCTAAAACGTACAAAACAACTTCAACCCAAAGACTAATTGGGGAAACACCAGTTCCAATATCACACTCAGTTGCATGATAACCACATGGAGAGGTTTCATAAACTTTCCATTGAATGATAGCACCTGCCACTTCTGAAAGAGCAGCAAGAATGAAGCCGGTAAAGATACGGTAGACAGGTCTGAAGTTGATTTTATATTTTCTCAATAGTGGATAAAGAATGTAATCTTGAATTGGAATGAAGACAATGATGGTTAGCGGATTGAAGTTATCGATTAAATCGTTTGGAACACCATTGTTGGTCATAGAATTGGACTGAGAGTTTTGGATACTTCCAATACCACCATCAGCAATGTTATAAATAACAAAGAACAAGAAAATCTTTGAAGCATCTATGGTGACTCTCACATCATCAACGAATTGGTCAGTCCATGAGATTCTCTTCTTACCTTTTTTAGTGGTAGCTTCTAGATCAGAAACCTCACCTCTTTCAACAATGTTTGTTGGTTTAGAAAATTCATAGAATTCACCTTTTCTAAGTCTTCCAAACCAACCTTTTCTGAAGGAATATTTGAAGATCTTGATAGCTTCTTCAAGGATTGAAATACCAGTTGGTCTTTCTTTCTTCAATTTTGGGGCCATAATCAATAGGACTGGAATCATGATGATGTAGGCAATACCTGGAATTAAATAAGCTAACCAGAAACCAACACGTTTCGCACAATAAGAGGTCCCTAATGATAAGAAAGCTCCAACGTTAACAGACCAATAGAAGACCGATGTGATTCTTTCTAAAGTTGCTTCTCTTGAGACAATCACTCTTGTACCATCTTTATTGGTTCTAACATAATCACGTTTATGTTCGTATTGGTCATATAGTAAAGGTAACAAATTTGGTTTGATAAGACCAGAACCGAAAGCTAGAGTAATAATGGAAATGATGGTTGGAGCAAGAGCATGACCTGCAGAGATAACGGAAGGAATTGCGGCGATGATCAAAATGATATGAGAGATGAAACCAACCCAAACACCATACCAGATGGTCTTCATTCTACCCAAAGATTTATCAGCCAAGTAACCACCCCATAATGGAGTCAAATAAGCTAAAAAGGTTAATAGCAAAGTGATGGCAGAGGCAGGTCTCAAACCTAGACCTAAAGCACCAGCGTTTAACTGGGTACCAGAAGGTGGTGCACCAGCACCATTACCACCTTTTGGTAAAGGTAATTGAACAAAATTACCTAGTCTACCTTTGACACCGTAATAAGATGCTCTTTCAGCAAATTCAACCAAACAGACGAAGAAAGTAACATAAGGAGGGTGTCCAATAACTTTCTTCAAAGTTTGGTATTCTTCCTCTGTTGGTTCAGGATACTGTTCGTTGTACTCAACTAGTTCGTCCAACTTTCTGTTTGCTGATTCATCGAAGGACTCAGTTTCGACATCGACGTCTGGCTTGATGGCCGAAGAGAATCTCTCTTTGAGGTTAATGCCTTATGGAAATGAGTTAATAAGAGTGATACTTTGTAAGAAAGTGGTTTAAGAGGCACATACCCATGTTTGTACAGTGTGTGATACTAGAGAAATCCAGATATCATTGTAAACTAACAACGGACCACCAGGGTGAAATGTAGTTGTATTTAAAGGTGAAAAGGATGGACGTGAAAAGAAACAGATAATGGAATCCAACGTTTGAGTCTGATGCCACCACTTCGTAGTGAATTGGGGAATTTATCGTCAGATGAGTACACCCAATGAGATAAGACTGTATGGGCATAAGGTTTGATGGAGAATTTAAGGGAAAAATTGGCACTGACCTTTGCATTAATCCTCTCAACCACACTTTTTCAAGATAACATGGCAGACCAAACATGTAGATTTCTGTTTAAGTTTGTTGATGGAGAACAGAACATCGATAACCAAGTGAGCAGGTGTTTTTACAGTACAAATCATACCTTAACTGAATGAAGCCTTATCACTAATGGTTAGCAATAACAAGTCTTGCGTGCTGTAGTCTGTGGGCGAGCCCTTATCAATTACCGGAGGAAAAGGGTTTTCCTCTTTTGTGGGCCTACATCTGATTGTCATCTGTATGTAAGGGAGCAGAGATTTCATGGAGTAACTGGTGATTGAATTTACAGTTGGAGCACTTCAACACGGAAGGGTGCCTTCTGAACGGCACCAATTGGCCGGTTTCTACAGGTATTTGGTGCTTTGCACTTTTGGTGACGATATCCATAGTCATGTAACAGTTGGCTGTACGGTGGTGCTCTCCAAGCTACTGGCTTTGAGTTTGAGGGTATGAACAATGTTGACTCCGAAGGTATGCTTGGAACCGACAAAACGGTTGTCAGTTTGGCTTGACAGGCTGGATTATCTTGGGCTTTTCTTGTTATTCGGTAGGGAAACTTTTGTGAGCTAAAGACAAAGGAGAAATCTCTATTCATCGCCCCAAGGAAGTACGCAGGTATCAGATAAGAATTAAGGAGGGTTCACATGAGATCCTGTCATGATTGCCGGTAGTACCTCTTGATGAAATCATGATTTGGTTTTGTTGCACCGGGGACTCTGGAATTACTTACAGCAACAGATAACAGTTAGTACCGAGGAATTGGATTCCGTTTTGGACGATTTGTGATAGGAGTTACTTCAACAGACAGTCCATCTGTGGAGATTATGTATTAGCAGACATTGGGTTTATCCGTGCCTGTAAACGTCACATAGCCACTAATTAGTCAGCGCTCTCGTGCTCCACCGGTTTGGCGCAAATAGATGAGACCAAGCCTAAATATTAGACGAATTATTCTACTGTCCACCGGTTTGAAACCATTGTTGCAATGAGGTACACGTTGGTACCGAAGCCATCGATCCCTTCTCCACAATCGTCCAACCTTTGAATACCAAAATCGATATATGTACTGCCAACCTGAATCGCCCCAGTGGATCCTTTCTTCAACACGGCACTTCGGGGTTATTCATAATTCATACCAGGAATGTCACATCAACCCAATGTAGAATGATGCTGAAAGACAACATATCATGTGATCGGTAGTGCTTAGGTAGCAATTAGAAATATATCTGTTACTATTCGATTGTTGACTGTAGGTGGCCTTTGTCGGGATCGCTTATAACAAAGTTCTAAAGTATATAAGCAAAAGTTGGTTGGATTCTGTAGCGAATTGATCTCCGTAACTGTTGATCCAACCCTTTTTATAAAACATGGAGATTCATCAGAGAGTCATTTCCAAAGCTGCGCACTAAATGTGATTTCACACCTATAAATCACCAAAAAGAGCAGATAGTTTATCTAAAGACTTCTTGTGTTTGCTGTATCATCTTTAGGATCTAACCTTTTCTCAAGTGTCTTCTCAGACACACACTTGGAAACTGGCTATGGTTGTTCAGATAGACAGACAGCAAATGTAGGGGTCTAAAGTGTGATTTGATATAAGAACGATACAACCACAATAGCTCTCAGCTCAGTATAGCAAGACTAATATTCAGACGCATTCCTTAAGACGAGATTGTTAGTTCATAGTCCTTTGTCTTGGAATGCCGAGGTTTTCAAGCGGAACAATCATGGAGAATCCTTAGACACAACAGATCAAATCTAATCAGCGAGCCTTGGCAAGAGCAGCGTAGGATAATGTCAACCATAAGTTATCAGCCTTACTGTTAAGAATACAATTGCTTTATCATTTTTGAAAAGAACAATAAGCATTATACAACCAACAAACCTTTCCTTGCAAAACAAAACCTGTATATAACAAATTTCAATTAACTATAAAACAATTACCCAATTTGATCATTAAGTTCATGACCCTTCTCATTTCTTAAAACCCAATGCACTTTCAACGGCCCTGATGGAGGCCAATTCCTCTTCAAGGTTAACTTTTTCAGAGACAACATCATTTAAACCATCAGAGCTATCCTCGTGATCTTTTCTTTCTTTCATCTGTTGAAGGAACTGCTGTTTAACGGCCTCTTCTTTTTTAATTCTTTCTTCTTGCATCTCCACATGTAAGTTTCTATATAGCCATAGTAAAACAAGTCCAGCAACAATTGTAGCAATAGCCGTTGCAACAAAAGGCCAAATCAAATGTGGGTCTACCAAAGCACTTGAACAAGCTTCTGAAATAGCAGCTGATATGGAAGATGTAAACAAAAAGAGAGCCATGACCATACCTTTCATGTGATCTGGAGCTCTGGTATATGCAATCTCATAGGCAGCAGTCATTGCGAAACATTCAGAAATGGCACTCAAAACATATAACACAGTTTCAACCCAAAGACTGATTGGAGAAACACCAGTTCCAATATTACAATCCGTTGCGTGGTAACCGCATGGGGAGGTTTCATAAATTTTCCATTGAATGATAGCACCTGCTACTTGCGAAAGAGCACCGAGGAAAAAACCAGTAAAGATACGGTAGATAGGTTTGAAGTCAAAGTTCATCTTTCTTAAAAGCGGATTCAATACGTAATCCTGAATTGGAATGAAGACGATGATGGTTAGCGGATTGAAGTTATCAATCAAATCATTTGGAACACCATTGTTGGTCAATGAAATAGATTGAGAATTTTGAATACTTCCAATACCACCGTCAGAAATGTTATAGATAACGAAGAACAAAAAAATCTTTGAAGCTTCAACGGTGACTCTCACATCATCAACAAACTGATCAGTCCATGAGATCTTCTTCTTACCCTTTTTAGTGGTAGCTTCTAATTCTGTAAGTTGACCTCTCTCAGCAATATTTGTTGGTTTTGAGTATTCATAAAATTCACCTCTTCTAAGTCTTCCAAACCAACCTTTTGTGAAAGAATATCTGAAGATCTTGGCCGCTTCTTCAAGGACCGAGATACCGGTTGGTCTTTCTTTCTTTAGTTTTGGAGCCATAATCAATAGAACTGGAATCATAATAATGTAGGCAATACCTGGGATCAAATAAGCTAACCAGAAACCAACACGTTTAGCACAATAAGAGGTACCTAGTGACAAGAAAGAACCGACATTAATGGCCCAATAAAAGACCGATGTGACTCTCTGTAAAGTTGCTTCTCTTGATACGATGACTCTTGTACCATCTTTTTCAGTTCTAACAAAATCACGCTTATGCTCATATTGATCATATAATAAAGGTAACAAGTTTGGTTTGATAAGACCAGAACCGAAGGAAAGGGCAATAATTGCAATGATTGTTGGAGCAAGGGCACTTCCCCCTGTGATAACCGAAGGAATAGCAGCAATGATTAAAATGATATGAGCCACGAAACCAACCCAAACACCATACCAAATAGTCTTCGTTCTACCTAAAGTCTTATCAGCCAAATAACCACCCCATAATGGAGTCAAGTAAGTCAAGAACGTTAATAACAAAGTAATGGCAGAGGCAGGTCTCAAACCTAGACCTAAAGCACCAGCGTTTAACTGGGTACCGGCAGGTGGAGCACCAGCACCATTACCACCTTTAGGTAAAGGCAATTGAATAAAATTACCCAGTCTACCTTTGACACCGATAAATGATGCTCTTTCTGAAAATTCAATCAAACAGACTAAGAAAGTAACATAAGGAGGGTGACCAATAACTCTCTTCAAAGTCCGGTAATCTTCTTCTGTTGGTTCAGGATACTGTTCGTTGTACTCAACTAGTTCGTCCAACTTTCTGTTTGCTGATTCGTCGTATGACCCAGTTTCGACATCGACGTCTGGCTTGATGGCCGAAGAGAATCTCTCTTTGAGGTTTAAGCCTTAATGGGGACGGGTTAGTAAGAATGATACTTTGTAAAAAGTGGTTTGAGAAAGAACATACCCATATTTTTGTGATACTGACCAACTTAACAGGGATTCGAAGAACGGGAAGGGTGGGCCATGGTTGTATTTAAAGGTGAAAATTAGAGACAGAGGGCCTATGAGTAATACGCATCATGAAACTAGATAATGCAGGCTGACTGTTGCATTTGATGCCACCTCTTTGTAGTGATTTTGTGATTTGGGGAGTTTATCATGAGATGAGCGATGAGCCAAAGGAAATATGTATGTATGAGCAATAAGTCCGGCGTAGATTTTAATAGGAAAAATTGCACTGGTAGTTGCATAATCCCCTGAACCGCAATTTTTAGAGTACCGTGACAGGCCAAGATGTATAATTTGCTTAGGGTTTTTGGTGATGCAGAGCGGAACATTCGATAATCAGTGAGCAGGTTGTTTTTAGATCCTTTTTACAGGAGGAATCAGTTCTTAACACTTTGGTAAGCAGTAAGAAACTCCTATGGTTCACTAGCATGAGCTTGTAATCTGAATGCGTATGGCTATTGATAGCAAGGCTTCCTTGCTTTTGTGTAGCGCTTACTCGAATAAGAACTCATGTAATAACTGGCAGAGATAACCCTTGAAATGTTTACAGTAAGGGATGGATGTAAACTGAGTAAGGTGCTTATGGACGGCATCAAGAACTGAGTTTCTACAGGTTTTATTGGTGCTTTGAAATAACGCTATTCTCTGTGGACTAATTTTTCCAATGGGTGGAACGAGCGGCGTGTGCTGAGTCCGACAATTAAGGGCAGAGAAACCGTTTGGGACCAACAAACGGTTTGTCGTATTGGTCTACCGGATTATCGTGTGCTTTACTGCTTGGCGAAGAGGCAAGACTTCTCTGGCCAAGACCAAAGCCTGGAATATGACAAGCCAAGCAGCATCAATACGACGAGCAACAGCGGGAGGCTTGTACAAGATTTGTATGGTAACTAATGTATTTCCGCTTTTTAATGAAACTGTGATTTCTTTTTGTGACTCATAACAGATAACCGTTAGCATAACACCGAGAGGAATAGGATCCGTTTAGAGGGTCTGTAACAGGAATCGAGTACGTACTTCACATTGCATGCGAGCGATATTTCAACAGTCCACCAGACACTGTATATTTATCCGTGCGTGTAAACGTCGCATCGCGGCAATTAAGTTAGTGCTTTCCTACTCCCACCATTTTGGCACAACTACGTGGGATACCAAGCCTCAACGTTAGACCAAGCATTCTATTGTCCATTGGATCGAAACTATTGTTGCAATAAGCTATATGTTTATACTGGAACCGGTCGAACTCATCTCCACGATCAGCACCAGCACATCTTTGTTTGCCAATATCGATATCTGGTGATAATCTGAGTTGGCCCTCTTGACTCTTTCTGTCCGCGTCACCTCGATGTTCTACCTACCGATGTAATATTATTTTAAACAAAGGTGATATTGGTATGATTATTCCTACAAAAATATCCAACTTCACTGAGGTAAAGATTAACGGCAGCGATTAGATACAAAAGTAACAGTTATTTTAAGACTTTTCAGAGAGTTTACACCTGTCTTCATTGCAAATAATTTATTTGTTAGTGTATATATGTATTATTCTTTACGTCTCATATAGGTTTGGGGTGGGGAGTGCGTCAGTCACAGGTAAGTGATGCATTAAACTTTTTCCCTGAAAAGAGCCTTACCATCAGGGTCACTAGGGGTTTGTTGATCATCATTAAGAGAAATTTCACCTGCAAAGATCGTATTATCAGACTTCGACGGTCTCCAAATGATCAATAGGAAGAGGCAGATCAATGGAATTAAGTAATCTAAAGCTCTCAAAATCATCATGGACCCAAAATTGGCAGTTGCAGTGATGGAATTGGCATAAATATCGCTCATGTAACTAAATTGATCAGCAGGATGCTTAAATGCAAGAATCATGAAATAGAAAGGTCCAATCGAGGAAAGAACGATAAAGACAGCTAAACAAACCTTCTTAGACAACTTGAAGTTTCTTGCATAGATTGGATCATCTAATGCTAAATAAGTTGAAGTTGACTTATAATTCTTGTTAAGGATTATCCAAATGAACACCGGGGAAAATCCATTTATGATCTGAAATGGGGCTACAAACTTCTGGCTCAATGGTAGCCTTAGGACATCAAATAAGATTGTCACGATAATTGTGTATCCCAAAATGAGCCTGAAGTACTTATTAGTTTTCAAGATTTCAAAATCACTTTTTTTCAGTAAGACCTTGTTTAAAGTAGCAGCAAAAAAGACAATGGATACCCCACTATATCTAATAAGATCGAAGAGACTCATTATACCAGAAATAAAGGCGCCTTCATTTTTATGGTCATAGACGTTTTCAAATGCCAACAGAACCGTCTGAAACAGATGAGTTGAAAAGTTAATTAGCAGCAAACTTTTGATTAGGAAATGTGGTGCTGAGAGCTCAAGACTGTTTTTGGAAGTGAACTTATACGAGATGAAAAGTAAAATGCTTTCAATGAGGACAATCAAAATATATGTTCTATATTTAACATAATCTCGAAAAAACAGAGAACCATACAAATGAGATTCAACCACATTAGCACCCTGAAGTTCCCTTGAATCTGATTCTTGATATCCAATCAAACAGTATATTCCTTCAGAAGTGATGTTGTACAAGAAACGAGAACCTGCTTTGAGGTATACATTAGACGCATCTTCAACTGGCTCCTTGTAAGCAACTGTGAACAGCCCCAAGTCATCGCACTGACCAGCGCTTTTCAACTTTTGGGTACATACAGTAAATCCATTTGTCCCAGCCTGTATCAATTGTCGATTAACCTCGAACGGAATATTGGTTTTGGTGATATCAGTAAGGGAGTATATCAACAAGGAGGTGTCATGTTCCACGTTAATGTCCAGGTATGCTTTTGGTGAGCCCCTTGGATTTTCGAAAGGAGCGCATCTTTGTCCTATGGCAGCAGAGACAGCGTGTGTAATCAGTACTGAAAGCGGTAGCAAAGAGAGAGCTCTCATAGTAACAGCTCTTTTCTGATTTGGCTTGCTTTGGATGGTCTTTTGTGCCAAGTTCTGTGAATTCTTGGCTTTTGAACTAAGCGGAACATCGGATTTTATAACAAAAAAAGGGGATGCGGTTAAAAAGGCAGTGCAATGATTTGGCAGATATAACCCGCATGTATTTTATATCTTGATAATAGATTTTTGATTTAGCGATAATCCTTAGACATGAATATACAAACGGGAAGTGGTGTGTGGCGTGTGGATGAGTGTCATCCTGTGATAGCGACAAGGCCAATAGCAGCCAGTACCAACTCCAACTCCTCAACATTACTCAATAGCGAGTACGTTAGTCCATCGTTCACTTCCTGTTCAAACTTCATCACGTACAGCGACTTGTCCGTGAAATGACTATTGGGATCATTGTAGAGCTTCCACATCGGATATACTTTACCAAAAAAGTGTATTACCGCCTGTAGTAACATAGCTCCTATGGGCACGATTAAAAACAGATTCTTCATTTTGGAGCGCCTTGAGGTGTCAGTGGAATTAGATGTCGCACATTTTCTATAGATTGAAAACCAGATGATTTGGTTAATAATTGACCTCAGTGTTCTGAGTGACTGAATTCGTGAAGCGATATATCGATACTCAATCAATGCTCTTAGTAAAAGAAGGATCTTAAATTTGAGTGTGTTGTTATTTTTAGAACTAGGACCCTGATTACTTCCTAAATCATGCACCATTGAGAAAGGTTGAATATTGGATAACCCCGAATAAATTGAATAGTAAAAAGGAAATAGAGTAACAGACGCAACTACTAATGCAAATGACTCATAAAACCCCAAATTTTTATGTTCACCATAATCAAATGACACCAAACACAAGTATACTCTGATGAAAACAAAGTGAATCAAACAACTTGAAATCATGAAGATGTTAGATTTATTCAAACTGGTAAACCCATTATTTATCGATCTCTTCCTATAAGATTGCACAACCCAATATATTATGATCGCTATGTTCAACAGTATGATAACGTTCAATGCTTTATATTTGTTATATTCCTTCAATGTTATATGGCCAAAGTATTGAACGTAATCTATGTAATAGTTAAGCATAACATCATCATCTTGATATGTCAAAGTGCACCAAACACCACTATACGGTATTTCAAAAATCGTGGTTGTTCCAACATGCAGTAACTTGTTCAGGTACGGCTGATACATTTGTAAGGTATCTATGATGGTGAAGGTGCCAAACTCATCCTCCTGGCAAAGGCCACTCTCTAGATCTTGTAGTCCACACAGCGTAAAGTTGAAATCATATTGCTTGATTGCTTCTCCGTGTGGTTTTATTGGAATGTTCGTCTCTTGAATATCACCAATCTCATAGATCAATAGCGAAGTCAATCTTCCAACAGTTATGTTTATGAATGGGCGATGCAGATTGCTGTTCTTGATAAAGGGGGTGCACTGATGGTGGATCACACAGCTGACAGCCGAAACATGCGCCAAAAGGAATAGCAGCTGTAATCTCATTGATTGAAGCCAAAGAGAAAAGCCTTTGCAGAAGGAACATCTGTTTGTTCAGGGAGTTCAGTTCGATGTTAATAAGAACAAGAGATCTTACATGTGGGTTATCCATATTGGGCAATTTACCCAATTAGGGTTTTTTCTTGTTTTTTAAGAATGCTGGTGCGAATATTTCCCGATAGAATAAAACTTATACTAAAAATCAAATTTGTTCAACTAAAAAGGCTGTGAAGAGAAGATAGAAATCGATAATAATTGTCTGCAGCATGAGCGAAATTCCTGATGATATTATAGTACCGCCCTCTGCTATTAAGGAAATCATACTGAAAACAGCTAGCTATGTCGATAGAAATGGAAAGGAGTTTGAAGAGAAGATCAAGTCATCTTCCAACAACAATCAGTTTTCATTCATAGATGAAGATCATGACTATCATAGGTTTTATGTCTATGTTTTGGAGAATATTTCACAGTTCATAGACAATGAGGAATCCATACAGCATAATAATATCGAATCGGTGGAAAAACCGGGAGATTTAGATTTCATAATAGAGTCTTTCCCAACAATAACATCAAAAGATCTTAAAATCATTCAATTGACTGCTCTCTTTATAAGTCAGAATGGGGAGTCTAAGATAAATGAGTTAAGACTTAAGTACTCGGAAAAAGCTGGGCAGTTTCAGTTTTTGAATCAAGATCATTCATTACACAAACTTTTCTTGAGATACCTGAAACAGTATAAGTTGTTAACAGAAGGTATCGATGAAATGGAATTAGACGGTGATTTATTGGAGAAAAGTTTTAAAAGAGCAGAATATAATGAGCAGCATCAACAAAATGAAGAAACCTTGGCCAAGATTGAGGAGATCAAGAGACAGAAATATGCTTCAATCAACTGGCAAGATTTTGTTGTTGTTGAGACTATTGAATTTAGTGACATTGATCTCATCACAGAGTTCCCTCCTCCTTTCGTAAAAGAAGATTTACAATTCAGGTCATTGGAAACTAAGTCTAAAGAAGTTAGTGAATATAAACCAATAACCTCAAAAGTCCCAACTTCAAGTATCAAGATCAAAGAATTTGGTACTACAAGATTAAAAAAGACGTCTGATTCACAAAAGTTGATTGAATGTCCAATCACGGGAAGACTAATACCTGAAGCTAATTTTGAAAAACATATTCAAATCTTATTAAGGGATCCAAAATACAAGATCGAGAAAGAGAATTATGAAGCCAAGATCAAAAATTCAAACTTAACGACGGATCAAGTCGTGACGAACATCAAGAACTTGTTCAAAAAGAGCACATCTAGCGATTCGAATAAGAGACAAAAAGTACAATGGGATGGTTATAAATCAAGTGTTAACTATGTAAAATCCACAAACGACGCCACTGAAGAAGAAAGACAAGAATATAAAAGAAAACAAGACCAACAAAGAAATCAATATGGACCCCAATTACCACAATAATCCAAAACTCCTTCAAAACTCTATACTTATAATATGGAACACAATTACCAGAATCAACATTGTTCCAACCCTTTCAAAAAAAAACCTATAGCTCAATACCAAGCTGTTTCAGAACTTCACAGAATTGTTCGTCATCCGGCTTGAACTTATCTTCATAATCATTTAAGATTTCCCTCTTTCTCCAGCCAATACCTGTGACATTTTTGGTAGTACACCATAAATGCTGTGCTCCTATCTCACTCCTAATATTCTTTTTATTTCCAATTATCTCTTTGAGGTTCCCATACTTGAGAGTCAGCGCATTTTTCACTGAGGTATTCCTATTCCAGTAGAATAGGATTATATGGCCAATATAGCATAAACGTCTGACATTCAGCTCTCCCCCATTATTACGACACTTTTTGATTTTTCTTGATGCTTTTTCCAGATGACCATAAATGTCATATCTTGCCAAACCTTTTCTACCTCCAAATGCACAACTGACACAGATGGATAAAAATTGAAGTCCAAAACCCTTTGGGTTTGATTTGATTCTTGTAGCATTTGCTTGAAGAACTTCATTGATTGAGTTAAAAATGGAGGCTTGAAGTTTTGACTGTTGGTCAGCTTCCCCATCCTCCGTTATGATTCTTTTGATCTCTTCGTCTGTCAATGGTACTTCGGCAATTGTGATCTTTGGTGTTGCTGCTCTCTCTGGATGGTTCTCAAGAGATATATTTTGAAACATGTCAGTTAAAGAGACCTCAATGGCTCTCTGATTGTCCTCATTTTCTTCAGAAGAGGTGAAGTAATCCTCACTCTCAGTCAATTCGCCTTCACTGGCATCTGTGGTTTCAAACTCACTGGCATCCGTGGTTTCAAACTCAGTGTCAGACGTCGCGTCTGTTGTGATTTCATTGTCGCTTGATAGTGGATCATGTGTCACGCTCCCATCATCGATTGTGTCACAATCAGAGTCAGAGTCAATTGAATCCGTGTCTGTAGTGACCTCGTTGTCGCTCAATAATGGATCAAGTGTCATTGTTCCTACTTGCAATGCTTGCCTGTTTCTTTGGAAAGGGTTGTTTTACCAGGAAAAAGTTCTTCTTATCAGTACTTCAAAAGAATGATCTCCTTGCTTTCCCCTTTGTTCTCGTTACATAAGCACATACATCTTTATGAGTCTAGAGTTGGTGATGAGAACTTCACGTGATAGCAATGTATCTGAGTAATGAGTAACGGGGTTTCACATTGTTGAGTATAAGCCATTGTTTCAGCGCAATAGTGAAATGAGTGTGTTCAAAGGGGAATAGTCTTTGATTTGATGTTATGGAGTGGGAAAGAGCGGTGCTGCATAACCAAAGATAAGTACAAATAAATACTACGATCATTCATATCACAACAGTGTTTACCAAACTATTGGTGTTGTAGCCTATCTACTTGGAGAGTGCTGTTCATACACATCATGGCACAGTACTAGTTTATACGGGACCCATTGTCCTTTGATAAGCATCAACCTTCTGAAAGCGGAAGCTAAGTGACTCAACCTGATAAGCACAAATCAAAGGGATTTGATTAGTCATTGTGATAAATTTTATTAAACAAAAGCATTGTGTATTGGTAGTTTGGTAACATCCTTTTCCTTCAATCGGTAGTCTGTAGACACAGTCACGATGGTGTGGTATATTCCAAGTGCCAACAAGGTGGATGACCTGGACACTCAGCTGGAGCTCATAAAGCAGAACCCTCTTGGTGTTTTGTTAACTACACACTCCTCGCTCTTATCAACAAGTGCATCATTGGAAGTGAGTCACTTGCCATTCATTCTGGTTAAAAGAGGAGAGAAGCTGGTCTTGCTTACACACCTTGCTAAGAAAAACGACCAGTTGACGCATTTAGTGAGCACCAAAGAAGTGACTGTTTTGTTCAGAGCACAGCATGACTCGTACGTGAGTGCTTCGTGGTATCCACGTAAGAAGGTGGATCACAAAATCGTGTCTACTTGGGACTACTGTGCCGTTCACATCAAGGGGATTCCCAAAGTGATTGAGGACAGGGACGGTATATTGGACATTTTGAGACAAATCACGGATGCACAAGAAGGGAAAAGACCTGTTGAAGATAAGTGGAAAGTGAGTGATGCTCCGGAAAAATATATCAATGCACTGGTCACAAACATTGTGGCCTTAGAGGTGGAAGTTGTTGATATCAAGGGGAAATTCAAGCTGAACCAAGACCACAACAAAGATGAGATCAATTCGATTGTTGATCACTATCACAATGAGGTTGGTGGTGAACTGGGAATCCAGATGGCTAGTACTACTTTGAAGCACTACCCAGAGAAATCTTGATAAACTGTGATCTTCTTTGTTTGTTTGTTTATTTATTTATTTCATACACAAGTTTATTTATTCAGTAATCCATCTCTTCGTAGTCATCGTCCTCGATCTCTTCAAGGTCGTCAATATCCTCCTCCAATAGTTCATCATCTGAATCATGAATTATATCCTCATCCTCCTCATCCTCTTCTTCGGTGTAAGTATCAGTGTGCTCGTCTTGATGGTCTCTCTCGCTTAGTTTCTCGTTTATCTCTTCTTCGATAACATCTTGTTGTTCGGCATCTTCCTCGACAAGCTTGATAGTGATAGCATCTTGCACAACATCATCAAACGGTTTAGCATACTTAACCCTTGCACCACATCTGTTGCAATTCCAGTTCTGGTCCAAGCTCTTCGCATGTTCGAGCTTAGTGAGGATGCAGATGTAGCAGAAGATATGGCCACAGTTGGTCTTATAAGGATTGGTTATCTTATCTAACGAGGTGTTTGATTCATGACAGATTGAGCATCGATTAATGCTTAAATGGTTCAAGAGATTTTGTGACTGTTGTTGTTGATTTGAAAGCAGCTTGTTGAATATAAGTTGGATCTTAGAGTTCGATATGATTGGCAAGATGAATAAAATGAACTCCAGGAAAGTGTTCCATATTAATTGTCTGTTCTGGAACTCGAATGATATGTTCCCTTTGTTAAGTTTAGCTAATTCGATGCTAAAGATGTTGATCTTTATATTAAGAAGTCGTAGTCTGAGCGATTGGTAGTTCCCAGTGATCAGGAAGTCAATGAAGTTGAGAAAAGACAGTAACTTATAGACCGTTTGCACTTTGATCAAGAGTTTCTTGAGAATAGAGATGATCTTGTTCGAGGATTCGTTGTAGAGCACGGACTCATATTTGGACGACAGATAAGAACCAACGATGAAGACACCGAAATACACCAGTTTCTTGAGTCTCGTGAGGTCCTTATACTTCAAGTTTTGTAGGAATAGCCCGTAGCTCTGTGACTTGTCCCAGATGGTGAATTTGAAGATTAAGGAATTGAGGATGAATTTGATCTCATTCGAGTATTTTGTTTTATAAAAAGGTGAAATCTTGTTGAAAATCGATGAGACTTGGTTGTTCAGGTTGCTGAAGAGCTCCTGATCCAGCAGAGTCGCGTCCAACTGATTGACTCTCGTGTTCGGGTTGATCATTTTGTTGTTTTGTTGTTGTCATTATTCGTTGTGGGAGAAGAGGACATTTTCAAAATTGTTAACTGCCATTTATCCACTACAATACAATACGGTGACAATGCACAAAGATAAGAACAACACCAAATAAATACACTCTTTTAGAACAGTTTAATATACACAAAGAACAGTGCGACTGCGAGGAAGATCAGCAGCCAGTTCTTCACGGAGATGCCGGACTTCTGTCTCAAAATCTGGATCTGCGTGACACTTCTCTTCATCACTCCATTGAAGCTCTCAAAGCTCGAGTTTAGCTGCTGTGTGAATTGGTTGGACTCGTTGATCTCGCTGTTCATCTTGTTGGACAGTGTTTTCAGGATGGAGAGCCTATCGAGGATCTGGCTCGACTTGTCCTCGCTCTGCTCCTCAAGGATTCTGAGCTCGTTGTCGTTGAGTGCCTTCTTGCTCTCGTGCGTGTACGGTGAGGAGGCTCTCTGGTTGAACAGGTTGGTTCGTTGCTTGGACATGTTGTTGGAACGACTTTATCTGGCTAATTGGATGTGTGGATAGTCGCTATTCCCTTTTGAGTATCGTCTCTTTTATATCTCTCTCTTTTATATCTCTCTTTTCTCTTTTCCCTTATTTCTTTCTTTCTTCTTTGCTTAACCAAACGTTCCTTTTCTTTTCTTTGTGTGTGTTGATGTTCATCAAATTTTCAATACTAAAAAAAACAACCGTGAAACAACAACAAAAACAGGAAGCTCATCTGTGGCAAATCAAGCACAAACCGCAATGGAAGACTCGCTCAAAAGGGTCAAGCACATAGTTCTGGTGCTCAGTGGGAAAGGCGGTGTTGGGAAGTCTTCAGTCACCACGCAGTTTGCGCTTTCTCTCGTTCTGAAAGGCTTCAAAGTCGGCGTGCTGGACATCGATCTCACAGGTCCCTCCATCCCAAGAATGTTTGGTGTAGAGGACTTCAAGGTGTTTCAGAGCGAGTCGAATGGTTGGATCCCTGTCAAAGTCAGCGAGAACTTACACGTGATGTCGTTGGGGTTCTTGATCAATGACAGAAATAACTCTGTCGTGTGGAGAGGTGCTAAAAAGACTGCTATGATTCAACAATTCATGAAAGATGTCTATTGGAATGATTTGGACTATCTAATCATCGACACCCCACCCGGAACCTCTGACGAACATATAGCTATTGCCACAGAGTTGCAATTTGCTAATCCTGATGGTGCCATCATAGTAACAACACCTCAAAACGTTGCAATTGCAGATGTCAAAAAAGAAATAAACTATTGTAATAAAGTAGGGTTTAAGGTGTTAGGGATAGTAGAGAATATGAGTGGGTTCATATGTCCACATTGTGATGAATGTACTAATATCTTCAGTTCTGGCGGTGGTGAGACTTTATCAAAAGAGTTGAACATTGATTTTTTGGGGAATGTACCCATTGATCCAACTTTTGTGGAATTGATAGAAAAACAAGATAAAGATCTAGTACAGGCCTACAAATCTTCAACTTTGTTTAAGATATTCGAGGAGATAACAGATAAGATATTGGATAAAAACATTCCTTCAAGAGAAAGCTAGATAGAGATTTATCTTAAAAAAACGGTTCATATGAACTTTTTCAAGTGTTCCAACGATATCTCTCCCATATTAAAAGAACCCTGTACCGATTCTGCTGATGTTGTGGTGAGGTTTGATCCGCTGCTCATGGCTTTGAATGGTAAAGAAGATGAACTGATGGATGAACTGGTTTTTTTTTGATGATAAACACTATTGATTAATTTCTCAATAGATTCTAGTTCTTTCGAATTACTTAGATGATCATGTTCATCGTCGATATCATGTTCTATAGTTTCATCAATGGTGGGTTCTGAAGGTGATTCGGGTATTTCTTTGATGGACTCGACGTCCTCTTGTGATAAATCATCTTCAATGATCACGTTTTCTAAGGTGGTTTCAATCTGGTTAGTTTCTTCTTCTTGTTGTTGCTTCTCTGCAAGTTTAGCGTCATGTATATCATCGCGAAGATTCCCCTTAAATGTCATTTCAGTCACTCCAGTATTTATATTATCTATTTCTCTTGTTTGCTCTTCTTCTTGCTTAGTTTTCTCTTCAGTTCTGTTGTCCTCAGTTCTGTTGTCCTCAGTTCCTGACTGTTCTATTTTATCCACTGTAATATCATCCTTGTTATCATATTGAGTTTTTTGTCCCTCATGCGATATATCATTCTCACTAAGATAACCGTAGATATTTGAATTGGAATCTTGCTCACCATTGTTCTGTTCTGTTTCTATTGGTCTTCCAGTGGTGTGTTCATCACTGTCCCCTACTTGGTCTAACATCTCATTCAACACATTGCTCTCTTTTTGCTCAGCTTCACCTTGACTGGCCTCTTGATAATCAGTATATTGATCTTCTTCTCCTTCTTCTTCTCCTGCTCCTTCCTCTTCTTGAATAGCATCCACCATTTCAATTTCCTCGTACACATCTCTACCCTTACTCTTGAGTATCTTATTTAAAATAGGAAATTCTTCCCCATCTATCCTGTCAATTTCATCTAGCTCCTTAATCATATCCAAAATATCCCACAGTTTACCCATGCTCTCTCTAGCCAACACTTCAACGCTATCATTCTCCTTGTGAACTTTCATCGAATCCAATTTCTTATTGAGACTTAAATTCAGCTCTTCACTCTTATTCAAAGTCCTTTTGATCTGCTTCTCTATTCTAGTTGATTTCCTCACTATTAGCTTCTCAAACCGTATTGATTCATTAAGTTGTTGTGATAAGTCATTTCTGTAGTTGTTTGATATTGTATTGAGGTCTGAGACCACTTCTTGAAATTCCGACTGCAGTGAGTTGTTTATTATCGAGGAGATCTTTGTTTCTTCCAGCGAAGGAAACTGTATCGGCATCTCTATCTGTGTCAGTCTCGAGTCGGTGTTTTAAGTAATCTCGAATCAGAAGTATTCCCACTATTGTTTGGCAATAAGAGAGGAATTACAAAATACATAGAGACCGTGACTGGTTACGAAGCACTTGTCCACGAACTATATTACACTATAAATTACATAATACCTTACCTAATCCTCATACCTATGTAGAGAAGTGTTTACTAACGGAAAGGGATTTGGTGATCACTCAGATGGATCAAGTACTCTGCTTCTAGTGATAATTGTAACTATTACTAATGCCCTGATATCTCTCAAACAACTACCATAAGATACCTTTTTCACTATGGCGGACTCTGGTTATGATACCTTTCTACGTAGTGGCTTTCCCTATAATGGTGGCTCTTGACCACAAGACACAAAGAAACTTATTAAAGAAGCAACGGAGCCTTCAATTCTTCTTTGAAATCCTCCTCTTTGAATCGTTAACCTTGTCTTCAGAAGCTGATCTACAAAGACATGTCCGCTCAAACTGCAGTCGTCACAGGTGCCAATGGCTACATCGCTTCCCACATCATCAGCCAATTGATTGAGAAAGGTGTCAACGTCATCGGAACAGTTCGTTCTTTCAACAAAGCTGCAAACCTCATTGCGAAATTCCCTTCTGAATTCAAATCTGGTCAATTGAAGTTCATCGAGGTTGACTTCAACGATGGTGCTTCAGTCAAGCAGATCTTCACCAAATATCACACCATCACAAGTGTCATCCATCCAGCTCAAAACTTTGGTAAAGATTCGACTGATTTTGATAAAGACATTATCCAATACACCAGAAATTCTCTTGACTCAATACTTGAAGTTGTTGAAGCCAGTGATTCCCCAATCGAGAGATTCGTTTATTTCTCAACCTCTGTTGCTGTGAGAGGTCCCTATGTCAAAGATTACTCAAAGACCTTCAATGAAACCGATTTCCCAGAATTAACACACGAAGAAGCTCTGAAAGATCGGTTGAGTGCTTATACATATGCTAAAGTTCAAGGAGAACACACCGTGTTGAACAAAAAATCCACAAAGGGAATCCAATACAGAGTTGTCGTTCCACCAACCGTTATTGGTCCTCCATTATTCTTATGGGAAAGCACTGATAATTTCGATGCAAACAATGTTCATCTCTATGATCTGTTCAAAGGTAGAAAACCAGCGAGAAGTATTGAATGGTGGGCAGATGTTCGTAATATTGCCGATGCTGCTGTGCAAGCCAGTGACAAATCAAAGACCCCAAGCGGTTTTTATTCTTCCAATAACAGATATGTTATTGTCGATGGTACTGATGATTACTATGACGCTCTATCTATCTTCTTGAAGGATTTCTCGAAATACAATCCAGGTAATTGGAATGAACTTGTTAAGGTTGGTGCTGAGAAGCACAAGGATAGACAAATTTCCAAAAGGGATTTGAGCATCACTGACACAGAGATCAATCATAAACAAATCTCATTTGAAACATCTGTCAAAGACACTGTCAAGTTGTTCTTACAATTGGAGCAAAAATAAGTGAAGTTTAAACATGATGGAAACTTTTAATGACGTTTTATTGCTTTAAGAAACAAGCTGTATAGACTTTTCCATTTCTTATCAAATGAGCTTTCAAGACATAGGATGTAGAAAAGAATAGTGTACCCGATAGAAAGCACACTGGCTAATGAATAAGAAGCAAATAGTATGTAGCTCAAGATCTTGGTGAAGATGCTACTGCTGCAGAACCCAACCTTCTCGAGTATGGGGAGGAAGCCCTTCTGAAATATGAGATAGTCGTTGAAGTTGATGACGGTGTGGAGGAAATGGCTCTGCATGTGCTGTTGTTGTAGATGGAAGAGCACCATGGCATCGTAGATGGTGTAGACTATGAACAGAGGGTACAGCAGGGGAATGGCCTCTCTCATGAGCGAGCCCGTCGTCTTGAGCATGTACATACTGCGAGGAACTAGCTACTCTGGTCATCCCTCCATCTTATCACAGAAACAAACTCTCGAGGATTTCAGCGCAGACTTATACTTCCTCGACAAAATAGGGGCTCTTTACATACAATGACATCGGAATACTCCCATTAGTCATGGCTTATGCTGTCAATTTAAACGAGAGTGCATGATTAGTCATATATTATGTAATATAAACGGTTATGAATCAATCAATCTCCATACCTCATTCGCTCATCAGCTACGAACTGCCGAAGTAATGATTGAAGTAGTTCCGTACGAGCCATCCCGGAATGAGCCATCCAAAGTAGGATAGAAAGCGAGCACCGAATCCAGCATACTCAACACTGTTGTTGTGGTCGCTATAAAGTAGATCGAATATCTTGTAGTGCAGAAGCTTCAATGGCTCTCCCCTGATACCGAAGTTCTTTCTATTATTATTTGAGTTGATGTTGATGGAGCCAAGTTTAACATTCGTGATGTTTAGTGAATCGTAATCTATGGCTATATTCGTTGAGACACTCTGTAATAGCTGACTAGTGATGTTTTCAACTGAGTGGTAAGGAATATCCAAAGATGATGAAATAATAGGCGTGAGAAAGAGGATGTTTGAATCATACTTCTCTGCCAATCCAATCAAACCATTGCTTAGTAGATTCAACGGCAATAATATCTTCTGATTGAAATTCTGTATCAGGTTTATTAAGTGGAATTTACCTCTTGGGAAATATAAATCTGGAATGAAAATGATACCAATAAGATTCAATTTGTTTGGGGTTGCACCTTGGAAAGGGATATGCTCTGAGGATAACAAGAAATCAAACTTATGCAACTGCTGCGAATTAAAGTTGTGATTTTGAAAATCATCGGATATTATTAGACTCTTGATATCTTGAATGGATTCATTATTGAAGAACTTCAAATCAGCTTTTGAATTGGTTGAGGTGATATAAACAATGAACCCTCTATTTTCCAAGTCATTAGCTATGTATCGAGTCAGTGGTTCAGTCACTGACCCAACAATCAAGACGACATCTTTTCTAGCACCATTTTCTAATCTAATAGCTCTTCTTTTGTTTTTCTTAACTTTGTGATTTGAAGTCAAATAACCAGCTGCTAATAATCCTGAAACACCCAACAGACCAGATACAGCAATTTTGTTATCGCTGATGAAGGTTCTGATACCAGAAAAGTCGAATTTATAGAGGTTTTCCGTAACTGTAATGGCTTGTTCTGGCTCTTTATTCAGATCAAAAGTCTGTGCTACTGTATTGGAGACTGCATTTACTGCGCTGTTTGTCGTGTCTGTGATAGCCTTTGCACCTTTCGCAAAGAAATGCGACACACGCTGTGAGTAGTAATACACGGTGTCGAATGTCTTATCAACCGGATCCATCTTGACTGACTAAATTGGTCTAACAAAGCGCTAAAAGAGCCATCTCATTGAGGGCAAAAGAAGATATCACATCACACAAATCCAAATCCCGAATTTTTTAATCACGTGATTTTTACATGACCGAGAACGTCTTTTCGCGGAAATCGGTTATTTTTTCTGATACCGAAAAATCCGCGAAAGTTGTGTGGAAAGTTTGAAATTTCTTCTCAAGAGTCACTACAAGTTAACCACACACAACTCGGTCCAAGTACGATAAAAGTGGCGAAAAGATGGGTATTAATAATCCTGTTCCGAGAAGTTTGAAGAATGAAACAAAGTATGTGATTTTAGTTTTTCCTCGTTCTTTTTTTCTGGTGTTTTTATCGTTGAAATTGACCCCCGTATTTGTGCTTTTGTTGTGCCAGATACAACAGCATCAAGGGATACTCATTGAGTAAATCGACTACAATTCACACTTCAACAAGTACCCCTAAAAAGAAACAGAGTCAATGTATTGAAGCAAAATGGGATTGCGTACTATATGGAGCAGTATATACTAACAACTTCCCAACAGAAAAGCAGCCAAGATCCTGGCCAGTTTTGTCAAACCAAATCAAATGTTAGGTGTTGATCAGGTCATCCCTCCAGAAATCCTACAAAATGCCAAAGGTTTAGCTATTATCACCGTTCTAAAAGCTGGGTTCTTGTTCTCTGGTAGGGCAGGATCCGGTGTCATTGTTGCCCGTCTGCCTGATGGTTCATGGTCTCCTCCTTCTGCCATAGTCACTGCAGGTGCAGGTGCTGGGGGACAGATTGGATTTGAATTGACTGATTTTGTCTTCATCTTGAACACCAAGGATGCTGTCAATTCTTTTGCTCAGGCAGGCTCCATAACATTGGGCGGTAATATCTCTGTGGCTGCAGGACCTTTGGGTAGAAATGCTGAAGCTGGTGGTACTGCTTCTTTAAAATCTGCTGCTGCCATTTTCGCCTATTCTAAAACAAAAGGTCTATTTGCAGGTGTTTCATTAGAAGGTTCTGCCATCATTGAGAGAAGAGAAGCTAATAGAAAATTCTATGGTAATAATTGTAAAGCTAGACAGATCTTAGCTGGTAGAGTTGATCCACCACCTGAATGTGAGATTTTATTCAGAGTCTTAGAATCAAGAGCTTTCAATAAGAGAAGACCAGGAGACTACTATGACGATGATTACTATAACGATATTCCAGAATTCGATTCTGAAAACAGTTCATTAGATGATAGAAGATCTGCCCAAAGATCTAACTCAAGAAGCTATGCCAGGGGCTCAAGAAACAGCCAGGACGATACATTCAGTGATGATGATGATGATGATTATTACAATAGAAGAAGCTCAAGAACTAACGGTGCTAGTGCAACTAGTCCTAAGAAATCATCTACTAGAAATACGTCATGGGAAGATGACGTGTATGATCGTTATGATTCCTCTTCTTCCAGAAATAACAGAACAAGAGATGTCGACGATCTTGATAGAAGATTTCAGAGCTCTAGTCTGAGTGATAAACCATCGAGACCAAGATCTGAGAAGCCAAACTTTGATAATAAACCAAAAGGACCAAAAGCTATTGCATTGTATTCTTTCGAAGGTGAACAATCAGGCGACCTACCATTCAGAAAAGGTGATGTGGTGACAATAATAAAGAAATCCGAGTCTCAGGATGATTGGTGGACTGGTAGAATCAATGGTAGAGAAGGTATCTTCCCTGCTAATTATGTTGAGCTGGCTTAAATGAAAAATGGGGTGTGAGAATTTGAAGAATGAGGTGATACGAAGGCCACAAAGAGTCTAAAATCTTACCAATTTCTATAACATAGTTTTCGTTAATACCGGGTGTTATGTTATTGAACAGAAATAGAAAAAGTTAGTCCAGTTCTGTAGCAAGTGAAATGGACGTGATCATTATATTAACGATCAAAGTTACAATTCACAAAAGTGCTTCTTTTTTGGTATTTTATGTATTTTATTAGTGTTTTTAGTATTTTCTTTCCTTAGCTAACAGTATTAACTACTTTTTAAAGTTATTTCATGATCTTGCAAACCCTAAAAGTTTTAACGTATCCACAAGCTCAGATCTAAAAATCTCTTCGGCGGCAGGATCAACACCAAGTCTAGCTAAAATGGAGCCTACTTTTTTCCAATCATTTTTCCAATGAGTATCAACTAAGTATTGAAGAATTCTTTTTAAATTTTTTGACCTTGTGGCAGCAGGATATTCCAAGAAATCAATATATTGGAGAGCTGCTTCTTCCAATCTTCCCATCATAGATTCATTTGAAAGCGAAGCAAAACGTACAGATTGGTGCTTACTAATCTCCTTCAAAGACTTAGTTCTTGCAATAGAAGAATTACTTTGAAACTCATTTGAAACAGGAACCCATGGAAGTGAATTGTCAGTGAAAAGAGGCACTGAGCCTGAATCTATTGCATTATTAGGCACCGCATGTTGATACGGTTCACTGTAATGATAGGATGATGGGTTGACCTGGGTCGACAATGATCTTGCTGAAATTGGTGAAGCTAACGTACTGAAACTTAATTGAGATGCTTCACGATGTAGGCTAGTACTTCTTAATAGTTGATCATTCTTTGGGTTTGAGACAACAATAGGCTTCCTATCCAAAGCTGACACCAACCTATGACCAGCAATATTGACCCCATTGAGCATAACATTCACTTCCTTTGCATCTTCTTCATTTTCAAATTCGATATAGTTATGATACTTGTGACTCAAGGGGTTTATTGAATATTTGATGATTTTCCCATTAAACTTGTAATTTCTCAAAAACAACTTGAAAAAATTCTCATTTATCCCACCTGGTAGGTTTTCAATGTAAACCTTAGATGTTCTAATCTTTGGATCAGAACGTAAAGTAGTAACCGGTCCATCTTCCGTTTCTCTCTGAGGCAATGGAGAGGTTGATTGGGATAACTGGAGCTTGCGCTCTTCCTTTCTCAACGCTTTAACGCAAGTAAGGCGTCTGCCACAATATATCGTTTTGTGAAATTTGTTTATAGCCAGTTGAGCCGAGGAACTGGATTCAAAAGTAACAAGGCACCAACTTGATTTATATTTTTCAACATTCTGTTTATAAACCTCTAAAATATTACCAACAGAAGAAAACAACTTCGAGATCTCAGATTCACTCACATCAACAGGTAACCCCTTGACATAAATTTGTCTAAAGTCATCTTTCTCAGGTGACTTTCCTTGTGGAACATCTGCTGTAGTTGAAAGAGCTGCTGAATGAGCAGAAAGCAAACTGTTTGCTTTAGTGTGAACAATAGTCTCCACGGTTGAATTTGATGAGGCTCCTGTAGAAACAGAATAGCTGTCACCAGTATGTTGCTCTTTGGTATAAGATTTGATCTCCCTTAGGGATTTTGGGATGTGAATCGAGCAATAGATCTTGGTTCCATCCAAATTACTATCATTCATAGTTTCAACAAACTTTAAAGCGATCTCTTTACTTGCAAATGAAATAAACCCCTGCCTTTTCTTTTTATTTAACTTACATGAAACAATTTCACCAAAGCTTCTAAATCTTTCGTAGAAAGAGCGTAAGGTGTATCCTGGAGTCACATTCAAATTTGAAATAAAAACATTGGTTCCAAGAAATGGCTTGGTTTTCCCTTGAAAGGATCGCATGATTCTCATCTCTTTACCAAGTAAAGCTGTATAATTCATTTCTTCAATGGCCTTCTTAGCTTCCACTTCTGATTCAAAATTAACATAACCATATCCTAATGATTCTTTTGATTCGGGTGAGTAACAGATCTTGACAGATGATAAAGAAGGATATCTTTTAAAATGGTCATAAAGCACTTCTTCAGTGACTCTGGAATCCAAATCGCCGATGTATAAAGCAAGTAACTTGTGTGGTTTACCTTCAACATTGACGTTAACTAAATCAATCGAATCGTTATTTGAGGCATCAGAGACAAGTGAAGCTTTTGAATGAGAATCAGTTGGGTTTGAAGAGGAAACAGTGTTGATCTTCTTGAAATTATTGAAAAGATCATTGAAATGGTCTCTCGAAGCATTCAACGAGATTGTATTCAAGATTGAGTTTTTATTGTTGGCATTTTGTCGATTTGTTTGAAGATCAACTGTCGATAGGTTGACGGACATTATATGAGTTGGGCTTCTTTGAAAAGGGTTATTTCATGAAGTGATAGTTTGTGTAAAAGGATCATCACGAACTAGAGAACCAGACATTCCTGTCAGATAAATTCGTTTTTGTGGTTAGACATTTTTGTGGTTCTGTGGTTTTTGTGGTAGGTATTCGTTTGGTTCAGAAAACACCATACTGGCTAGGGCATGTCTGGCACACTAAAAGTCGTGTGACACCTGACAGATGTAGTAGAACCATCAAGAGAATTACCGGCACTAGTTCACTTTCTTCTTTTGGCGTCTCGGTTGCCTGATTTATCTGCTTTGTTTACGTTTATGTTATTTATGTTTGTAAGATAGCATAAAACTTACCCTGACTTTGAGTTATATAAGCCATATCAACACTTTATTACTCGTAACTTCATTGTCCATCTGATATTTGGAGCGAAGAGGATGCAAAGCGGATGATCTTATAAGTGCCTGAATTCAGTGGCAAGGGCACCACTATGACTAATGCTCAAAACCACACTCGGCTACGCTGCAGTTGGATCACTCTATAATCGTATCATTTAAAGCATCTATGAACTAAAAAAAAAAACACGCTGCATCAATCTCATTCACACATTTTCAAAATCATTTTGTAGAATATTCATATATCTCTTTCTAACTGTATCGTCTATATTCAATTTTCGTCATACGTTCTCATATATCTATGTATAGATTTTTTTCGTTTACTCTCATCAGTAACTGAGAATATCTCTTCCAAACAAACCTCTCTTTAACCAATCCAAGAACAACAAGACTCTTGTTCTTAAACTGACGGATTGGGCAAAATACGTACCTCTCCATAAGTACATCGCAATCAGACCACCAACAAATGAATAACCTGGCAAATCAAAAACAGCACTATTACCAATATAGGCTAATGAGCCCAAATGTTTATATTGAAATGGTTTGGAAACTGCACTATCAATGTCACCATTGATGATGTCATTGACAGTTAACGACGTTGAAGATCTAGCTAGCTTGGATAACTTCTTACCTAAGTATTTACCTTGTTGATGGGCTCTCTGAGCAGTTGCTGGTAAAGAAGTGATTCTTGAATCAATATCTTTCAATAAAGCAGTGATTTGATCGAATGATAAATGTCCTGTACGTTTGGAATCATATACGGGAACCAACTCATTTAAAAAGTTCAAAGCTTCTGAAGCTTGTGGGTGTCTTTTGGAAATTTCAGTACCCAACTCAAAAATTTCAGAGTAAGATAGATTCAAATGCTTGATATCTTCTTCAGTAATAATTTCACTTGAAGAGATATGTTTCAAATGTTTATCAACAATATACTTACGAACCAACTCGACAGTATGGTCCGCTAAATCGGTTCTAAGGGTGGAACAATCACCAATGGCATAGACATCACCTAAAGGAGCACCAAAGACTCTTAAATGAGAATCGGTTTCAATGGCTCTGATATTTCTTTGTGAAGTAGATAAGGCTCTAACAACTTCTTTAGCCAACGGGTTCTGAGCAACACCTGTGGACCATAAACATAAACCAAATGGAACACTCTTCAATTCAGTTTCACCATTTTCATTTTTCTGATTAAAGATAACTTCATCTGGTAAAACTCTAACAACCCTTGAGTTGGTAATAACATCAATGGTCTCCTTTCTAAATCTTTCGGTTGCATACTCGGAGATTCTTTCATCATAAGTGTTCAATATGTTAGATCTTGATTGAATAACATGAACACTCAACTCTTGTCTCAAAAGCTTTGGATAAGATTTTGGTAAATCTTCATTTAACAAATCATAGACTTCTGCGGCAAACTCAACACCAGTTGGACCACCACCACAGACAACAAAACTCAAAAGTCTTCTACGTTCCTCGTCAGTGGTTGTTGGTAAGCAAGCTTTCTCCAAAATGTCAGTAATTTTCTTCTTGATGGAAACAGCATCTTCGGCTGTTTTCAGTTGGTTACAGTATTCCAAACCTTCAACACCATGCGTATTTGAATTTGAACCAACAGCGATGACCAATTTATCATAAGGAACATAGAATTCTTTTTTTTCACCAGTCAGCTTATCATCTTGATGGACCTTAACCAACTTTTCACTAAATTCCACCTTGTCAGCATAAGCTTCCAAGTAATGACCATTCAAGTGGTTGACAATTTTTCTGATACTTTCGATCAATGTTTTAACCTCCAAGGTTCCTGTAGCAGCACTAGGAAGCAAAGGCGTGAACAAGAAGTAGTTCGTTGGCGAGATGACAGTGACATCGTAATCAGCATATCTTAAATTCTTTAGTAGTGCAACGGACCCCCAACCAGACCCAAGAACAACTAATTTTGGTCTATAACGTAGCTCTTCTTTCTCTTCACAGTCATGGTCATCCAGATTATGCTTCAAGATTGGCAAATTTTCTGGGCCCCCTTTCTGAGGGTCTAAAGCAAGGGCATTGATGGTCAAGCTATCAGGCATCTCAGTTGGCGTATATGTTGTAGCATCATAGATGAAGAAGGAAATAAGAAAAAAAGCTATCGTTGATGTTCCCAATCCAACTGCTATCACTGTGAGTTTAACAATTTTCCCGATGCTTGAGTCTCTCAAGAAAGTCTTTCTCTTTGGGATGGTCTTTGGTAGTTCAGCCTGTACCTTTAGATGGTGGAAGGAAGAGAGGTGTCTCTTATTAATGGTGTTGAGTAGCGAGGAAGAGTGGGTGCAAAGGTTCACTCTGTAGCCTGTTTTTGACAGGGGCAGCTGTCCAGTGATTGCTCGAGCCGCTGTCCTTTGTACGATCCTGGCGAACATTGGGGAAGAGATGCTTCTGAGCAGAGAAGAACAGAGCGAAAGAGAGAACTGTTTTCTTTGAAGGACTTAAGAGAAGAAATTTTTCCTTTTGTTGTTGATGTTCTTTTTTTGTATGAAATGGTATGAATACCCGAAAAGAAATTATTTCTCTCGCGAGGGCCCGCGACAACCGCACACGGAGTTGTCTGTCCAGCAGCAGACAGGTTCCCGCCTACGCCTGCCGACAACCAGCAGGAGAAAGGAGAATCGCAGTCCGAAAGGCTTCACTCCAAGCACATTTTTAAAGTGCCATATACCTAAAGAGAGAGAAGGCACACAAGACTAGTTGGCGCGAAGCAAGCTTAGCGCAGAGTGACCAGTGTGCCATCATGAGTTGCAAATTTGTTCTTATGGTTGGCGAGGGTATTAGTTGTTCCATCTCCGGAAAAACCTTGCATAGATGGAGTAGATAACTATTCAGATACTAGAAGCTCTCTCTACGATGTATTTAGTACACAAGTACCGTGCATAGCAGTAGGATTCGCTTGTATATCTGCCTAGTCGAATAACGTATTTTCTCATGAGTCTTTGGATTCGGCTCAGTTGATCCAATAACAAAAGGGTGTTTTGATAGACCACTCGTCATTGTTCTTTTTCTGAATGGTCAAGATTCCACACCCATTTTCCATATTATTTATTTATTCGTCTTGACGTCAGCCCTTCTGTGGATCTCGGTGGTAGTTGGTACTAGTAGATCCATTAGTTAATGTGATCAAATTATCTGTAGTTAGCTTATTTCATGAGATTTTAGAGGCCATTGCTCATCATCATGCTCGCTCCAATCGGAGGACACTCAAAGCCATAAACAATTGTCTCTAAACTGCAGTACATACCTTAACCATACATGTCTATCACGTGAAATTATATACAGTGGACAAGATTGACACGTAGTCAACATGTATTCTGAGCACTCAGTATTCATACCACCTCAAGGCAAACGCATTGGTTCTTCTTTTCAGTCATTTTTCTTAGACCTCAGTTCCCGAAAATCGCATTTTCTGTCAGATTTAATGCATAGACATCAGTTGGCTTTCGCGAACAAATTTCAAACACACAGGGTCCTCAAAGTAAATCAGAAGGATATAACTTAATAGTATATGGTTTACTACTTCCTGGAAACATCTCTTGTCCGAAATTATCAAAATCAAAATTTAGATCGATCTGAAACTTACGCGGATTTTTTATTTTAGTTTTGTAGTTCATCGCTGATTTCTATTTGAAACTAAAAGGTTAGTCGTTCCAGAAAACCTTGTACCATATTTCGATTGATTCCGGTTTCATATCGTTTTCAGATCAATCATTTGCCCTCAATATATAATATCCTCTTTGCTTATGGCATCCAGAAGCTATTCGTGGATGTACTACTGTTGGAGCTTTTGTGTAAGGTTTATTTGTTTAGTCACATGACTTATCATGTAATCGTTTTACAATACTGCGTTTGGAAGAGTGCAGCTATTAACCGGTAGAACTCGTCCTTGTTAGCTCAGTTGGTAGAGCGTTCGGCTTTTACAGTCAAACTAGGGAAAACCATTTCTTAGCGGAAGTTAACCGAAATGTCGGGGGTTCGAGCCCCCCATGAGGAGTTCTATTCACTTTTTTTTGAAAACTGTTTGAAATCCTATCATAGCGTATCAATCAGATTTCTCTAGTAATTCGAAAGACTTTTTAGTTGAAATGTTATACTCTGTGGCCATTGTATTTATGAGGTGATAAGCGTGCTCCAGAGTACTCATGGTTGAGCTAAACGGCCCAGCCGATTAGATTAAGCAAGTGGCATATGTCAAAAGCCGAAAAAAACAGAAAACAAAACAAAAGAGAAGCCACTAAAAACAAAAACACGGCTCCTGAATCATTTGCTTAATGAAGAGAAGATGGGACAGCTTCCGTTTTGGCACTCTGTAGAGCTTTCTGCGGGAGAAAGGCCTATTCTTAGAGAGAACGAGGTGGATGTTCACGTCGAAGATAATGTTGGATTGTATCAAGGCAAGTCAAAGATTTTGCATAGACAAAATGGCAGAGTGTATTTGACCTCAAAGAGACTTATTTATATCGATAATGTTAACACGGCTAAGTACTCATGTTCAATCGAACTCGATGACGTTAAAACGATAGATTATTCGTCAAAGTTCCTGAGGTCCTCACCTAAGATAACGGTCTTCTTCAAGCATATAAAGAAGAATCAATCTACTCCTGACAACAACGCTGCGATTAAGATCGAATGGGTATGTCAAATCTGTTCTTCCACAAACGAGGCTTCCATAAATTACAAGCTTTCCAGAAACCAAGCTGAATTGGCTTGTGATACTTGTGGTATCAAGCCAGAAATCGATTATATTCAATCATTAATCGAGCAGAAAAAGTCCCACCAGATGACTTCGTCTAATTTGAAAAGCACGAGAAAAGAAATTGCATGTACAGCTTGTACTTTCCTGAATCATCCATCACTGCGACACTGTGAGATATGTGGATCAATTTTACAATTGAATGACTCAAGCTTAAAAGCTTTTGAGAGTCAAGAGATTTTTGATGACCGTATCACCATTGAAACTGATTCACCTGATGGATTAGATGAAATGGAAATTCCACTCATAAAAATAAGCTTCCACAAGACTGGTGATAAAGTTTTCTTTGACAAATTATTGGAAACTTTAGAAAAAGTTGAATGGGAGAAATTGGTTGAGAATGGTAATGTCAATAAAGAAGTTGTTAAAATAAACGATAAGCCGGCTAAAAGAAATGACAATGATCTTATTAATAACATTGGATTGCATGGATTAATGAAAAAAGATATTTTAAGAACACAGCGCAATGAAGAGGTGATAAATTCTTCTTTGGATGATCTTCAAACATTGTTAAATAAAGCCAATGAGATTTTGGAAATGATAAATAGTTTCAAACAATTGGATAATGTTGAAGCATCAGATAAAACTATTTACTCCTTAAAACAAGAAATCTTGAGAGATCCCACAAAGGAGAAACATATGTCATTGTACTTGAAAGAAGTATCAAGAAAGATCTCTGAGTTTTTAATTAATGAGGGAACTTTAGAACAAGAAGGTGGCATCGTTACGCTGGTTGATTTATTTGCATTGTACAATAGAGGCAGAATCGGTCAGAACTTAATATCCCCAAAGGAGCTTTTCGAAGCATGTTCATTGTTTGAAGTGTTGAAATTGCCACTGATTTTAAAGAAAGTGAACGATCTATATGTTGTTCAAGACTTGAAGTTCATCAATAATCAACAAATCATCAAGGATATAGTCAGTTTCATCCAAGATTTTGGTGACCAGGATGAACACGAATTCAGATACTCTAATATTTTGAAGATTAGTGATTTTTTCCACTGGAGTTTAACTATCACAGAAGAATTCTTACAGATTGCCGTTGAATCAGGAAAACTAGCAATTGACGAACAAATATTTGGGAAACATTATTACTTAAATATTTTCACAGATCCAATAATTAAAACAATGACTCCAAATCTGGATGTTTTTCAATACAATACCAATTACAAACCTCATGAAGAAATTCCATCCCGGCCAATTGGCACCGGAGACTATTTACGGTCAATTTCTCAGAATAATCTGCCGGTTTTACCATCTGTACCTACTACTGAGATGGAACAAACGAGTTCTTCTACTGTGGTAACCTTTCCAAGTGTTCCATTCAAAAAGCCCGTAACTAGACAAGAATCAACACAAAAGGTTTCTAAGACACTAGTAGATCTACAAGGCTTGACTATATAGATGACACCATACAAAAAGTGATTGATATATATAAATATTCTCATTGCTGGACGTTACCATTAGTGCTGTTGATAGTAGGGACAACATGAATGTTTGTAGTTGATGACGATGATGACGATGATGCTATTAATCTAGGCAAATCAGTGATCTGCTGCATGACGAAATCCTTCTCTTCTTTGAAAGTTTTATCTTCTTTAGCAATTGGATTGAAATTTTCTAAAAACAGTATTAACTTATCTCTATTCTTTATCAATATATCTTGGATGGCTTTAGTCTTTTTGGGATTAGCAACAAATAGTTTAAAGACGTTAAAGCTTTCGAATTGAAGGTTTTTAGATTTATCACTCAATAGGATCATCACTAACTTTAGGTTTTCTGGGTTACTCAAATACTGCATCATGAAAGGATTGTTATGTTTTGCAATTAGTAATTGAGATAACAGTTTTATAGATTGTCTTTTCGTAACATAATTTTGTGAACTGATCAATTTATTCATATGTGTGATGAAGTCAGTGGAATGTAGAATTAACCACTCTGATGTGAGTTTTTTATGTGTTGTCAATAGATCGCTTAAAGTCTGGAATGAATCTGTCATGTTCTCGAATGTTCCTCTATAACTAAAATCAAAATATTTCCACACTAGAGGGTCCTGTAACAAAACTTTAGTCAACTGCTCCACCTTGATACAATCTCTTAAGATGGCACCAGTAATCAAACAAGTTTCAGGAACCTCAGGACCTTTTAACAATAACGTAAGGATTTTGGGACTCTGATGGATCAAATAATCAACAGTGGGTGATCTATTACCTATCTGACGTCGTAGAAGAGTTGAAAATAATGTCGAAACGTCTTTTCTCGAGTCGAACTCCAAATATTGTAAGTTAGCAATCAAATGGTACAAGAGATCTGTTTGATACACTTCCTGTGCCAAACTTGCTATCTGATCTGGTTGTGGATCATTATCTTCATCACCATGTAAGATGACACGAACTTGGATCAAATAACGAGTGACTTCATCTTGGATCTTCTTTCTATCAGAGGAGGAAGGATTCTCAAATTTTATCACTTGCTCGTTCAAAGTACGGATTAGTTCAGTTGGTGTTTTTGGGTTCCTTTTGAATAGGAATGCCATTTTTATGCGTGGGGTCTATATCTGATGATTAGCACCTCAATAATGGAGACGAAAGATGTAGGGAGAAGTTGGTTGGATATGAATCAGATCAATGAATAATGACTTGGATGGACTCGAATGAGCTTGAAAATATGGCGAAAGCTGGACCTCTCAGCTGAATTCTAGTGGCTTTTGTACTGTTTAAAGCCTTTTGTTTTGTTTTGATTTGATGATTTGTGATCTCAAAATTTTTGTCGCGTTTGTACAAAAACAAACCGAAAGATCACAAAATTTGGAGGCGATCAGGGGGCTGCGTAAATACTGGAATCACCAGCGTAAAGGTGCGTAAATACCAACACAGAAATAACCCATATATACATACTACAACTACATGGATCTTACAGAGCAAGATGTCTCGTTCTCTTCAATAAATTCTCTTTCATTCGTTTCACTATAAACTCGAGGAGGGTCTAATCGTCTAATCTCTAATCTCTAATCTGACAGATCGGCAATGACACGACTCCAGTTCTTGTACTCTTTTTCACCGTATTGGATTTCCTGGATCCAAGTAGCAACATCACGGGTCAATTGACCAAACTGTTCACCTTCCAATAGTGGAACTTTGATTAGTTCATCGTGGAACCCAATCTCCTTGATTGGAGAGACAACAGCAGCAGTACCTGAACCGAATGCCTCAAGAAGTTCACCCTTTTCAGCACGTTCTTTGACTTCGTAGATGGAGAAGTAACGTTCGTTAACCTCCCATTCATTTGGATCCAATTTGGTTCTGGCTAGTTCCAAGATAGAGTCTCTGACAACACCTTCTAAGATGGTACCGTCCAATGGAGCGGTGGCTAACTCTTTCTTACCGGTCTTAGAGTCCTTGAAAGCGAAGAAGACATTCATGGTTCCGACTTCAGAAATGTTCTTTTCTTCACCAAACAACCACAGGTTTTGTTGGAAACCTCTTGATGCAGCTTCCAGTTGAGGTCTAATACTTGGTGCATAGTTACCACCCAGTTTGTAGTTACCAGTACCACCTGGCCAAGCTCTAACAGCATAGTCAGTAGCTTCTAATCTCACAGCTTTGAAACCGGTGGAGTAGTATGGACCGACTGGGGAAGTGATAACATAGAGTAAAGCTTCAGATGGGATTGAAACACCTAGACCTGCAGTGGTACCGATCAAAGTTGGTCTGATGTACAAAGAGTAACCTTTTTCTTTTGGAATCAAGTGCTTATCCAATTTGATCAATTCACCAATTAATTTGATCAATTCTTCAGATTCAAAAGTAGGTAGGACAATTCTGTGAGCAGATTTGTTCATTCTGGCCATGTTCTTGTCTGGTCTGAAGATTCTAATTTTGTCTTCAGAATCTCTGTAAGCTTTCAATCCTTCGAATAATTCAAAAGAGTAGTGGAAGACGCATGCTGAAGGATCTAGTACCAAAGGACCGTATGGTTCAATCTTTGGAGCAGCCCAACCAGTGGTGCTGTTCCATTGAATCTTCAAGATATGGTCGGTAAATGTTTGACCAAACACTAATTTGTCATTTGATAAAGGTGTTTTTGGGTTTGGATTCTTGGTGATTTCCAGCTTGGACGCATCCAAAGCAGCAGGAGTTGCGGCAGTTTGAAGTGATCTGGACATTCTCGAGATACTAGACTTCAAGAAAGGTCTCATAACTCGATACTCTTCGAAGGACAGCCTGGTGCTTTATATAAGAAGAGGAGAATGTTTGACAGTTGGTTACTTCCAAAGTATGACTCGACAAATGACAAACAAAACTTTTGTTACCAAAGGACCGGCAGGGATTTAGGAACTTTTCGCGGGACTAAGCAAGTCGGTTATTGAAGGGAAAAGAAGGAGCGCCCACGCCGACTGCCGATGCAGGAGATCCAGCGCCGGTAGTGGAGAGAGTGGGTATGATTATGTCAGCACTGTAGAAGATAGAGAAAGAGAAAGGCAGAATAGAATACCCAGTGCTAGTCGGAACAGTCATTGTGCTTGCTGAATGCATTTATATTTATAATCTAGTGGATGACTCACGACATGAACGTGGTTAGCACGAAGAGGCTCATAAGGAAGAACTTGGCTCAGACGCTTTCGAAACTCACGCACGATCAACTCGTGACTCAATCAAATAATGTCTTGTCCATACTTCAACGGCTGGCAGTCTACAGAAATTCCAAAAGAGTAGCCCTCTTCATGAACATGGATACATCTGAAATCAAGACAATAGAGATTTTAAAGGACATCTTCAAGAGGGCAGATGCGGAAGTGTACTTGCCACACTGTACTAAGATCGTGAACGAACAAGAGAAACGCTACCCAGACCAGACATCAAAGTTGATATTCTTCAAAGTAAACACATTTCAGGATGTTCTTGACTTAAAACCTCAAGGAAAGTACCAGCTAAAAGAACCGACGTCTGGTGAAGACTTAGTAACCACAGATACTGGTCTTGATCTTATAATATTACCTGCAGTGGCTTTTAATTCAGATTGTTATAGATTAGGGCACGGTGCTGGGTTCTATGATGATTTTATCAAGAGACATGTGTCAAAGTTTGGCAAGAAACCTTATCTATTGGGCATCGGGCTTAAAGAACAATTAATAGATCATATCCCAATAGAAAAACATGATGAGAAACTAGATGGGGTAATAGTTAATGATACATTTTACGGTGAAGATATATCATAGTCGTTTATTGAGATTATGCTAGCATCTTAGTCTTTTTTTTTCTTCTTCCTCTCAATATTTAATAAATAATTGCATGCTATTCATGAAGATAAAGCACTTAAAAAACACCGAAGAATCGTTTAGTCTTTTTGATTTCCGTTATAGGTTCAATAACTGAAGGTTTAGGTCTTGGATGGAAGTCTCCTAGACCTTTCACTAGTAACCTACCAGAAAGTGTTTCCACACTTCCATCAACTTTCCCATCACTTATTTTCGTCTTGATCACAATGAAATTATTAGCAAATGTAGGGAACTTATACTGAATCTCGATCCTATTGGTCTTTATCTTATCTGGTGTATACTCAGTTATTGGATCAATACCAAATAAGAAACTAGAGCTTCTCTTCAGTGTTTCATCCAAAACAGTGGCTAGCATACCACCATGTATCAGAAATGGGAACCCTCCAAGTTTTTCGCCCATATGTATTATCGTTACAGCTTCTTGCGTTGACTTGTTAAAGAACAAGACAGGTTTGATTGCAATACCACCTGGAACAGCCAATGTACCACCAGTAAGGGACTCATTCAAGGTGTTTGAATCAACATAATTCCAAGCTCTTGTTGATTCATAATCTTTGTTCTTACTGAGATTTTGATACAATGGTAGTGATTGTAGTTTCTTCTCAAGTTTGACTTTAAAAGCATCAGCCTCTGGTGTCGCTGGATCCGGAAGTTTCTCCCTGATGACCAGCTCTGCAAGTGAACTTAGTGGAAGGAATTGGGCAGTAACAGCACCCACTATAAAAGAAGAGATGATTAATGAGAGTTGTGATGATCTCTTGCTGATTAGGTCCTTTTCTTCTTTGGTCACGGTCCCAGTAGCAATTGTGCCTTGACGTCTTACTTGCTGTCTGAGACCATTCCTCGAGACTGCTAGGAATACCGATCTGAACATTGTCACCAACGGCTGAAGCAACGAACAAAGAGATTCTATTTGACCATTTCCTATTGTTTATCATCCCCATCCCCTTCCTTATTCCGAGCAGATATTGTCACCTGACAGCCACCGGATCTCTCACAGAAAAATTTGTGGTAATCACATCAAACGACCTTTTGGGAGAAGCGATGATCAACCAACCGACAGTGATTTCCTCATTCAATCAAACGTGTGGAAAAGATGGGAGTACCCAGTATAGAGGTGCTAGACATTAATGACAAGAGGCCCGAGGTAGAGGAGCCAATAGTGCCACACGAGCGTAAGATCGTGGAAGGTGTGATTAGACTGTGGAAAGAAGATCCAGATACAGAAGACTTAGGAATCGCCAAACTACACCAATTGATCAAACAACGGAACCCCAATTGGTCACTGAGTGAAAAGAGATTGAAAGCCTCCTTGAAAGCTCATAACTTATTGGTCTCTTCTCAGCAATACAGTTACGCCGGTGAGATCACTTCGAAAGAGACCCCAAATCTTGAACTCCCAAAAAACATCAAATTACAGTTCACAAAGAATAGAGGTAAAGGATTATTTGCTTCAAGACCTTTCAAAGAAGGCGATTTACTATGGGAGGAGAAACGTCCTTTATTCTTCATTCCTTTGTTAGAAACGGCTAATCTAATCAAGATCTCAAATGCATGTACTTATTGTGGTACTTTACTGAAAACCACCGGAAAATCCATACTAAGAGGTCTTGATTGTAATGTCTGTTCTGATGTATGGTGTTCCCTTACTTGTAAAAAACAGGATATTCTTCATCAATCGTTAAAGCATAACTTGTTCAATGACTCGAAGAAAGTCAAACCGATCAATTCTTCTGCCTGGTCAAAGTATCAAAAATTTTGTTACGATAATAAATGGCAGGCTGCATATGCCATTGGTCTGATCCATGCATACTGTATCACTGATAAGTCTGGTGTTCTGACTCAACAATTCGATGCATTTGCGAAAGTTGGTCAAGATATCAGATACAAAGCATTGGATTCATCAGGAATTGGTGGTTCTTTTGATTCAAACAGTAATGGTGGTGGCGCCTTATTCGTCAAAGAACAACAGGAACAACTATGGAGGGAAGGATTTGAACTTTTCAATAATGTATTCCCATTGAAACAATTAGAGTATAAACAATTCTTGGAGTATCTTGGTACTTATAACATCAACAATATCAACTGTTCGATGTTTTCTATTCAATCACATTTAAATCATAATTGTGAACCTAATGTTCGTGTGCTATTTGGGGAAAAGAAGGCAGATGGTATTACAGTAGTAGCCAAGAGAGATATCAAGGCGAATGAGGAACTGGTTACTAGTTATGTCAATCCAAGCCATGAATTGCATCAAAGACAAAGGGAATTAAGAGTTAATTGGGGATTTATCTGCAATTGTAACAAATGTAAGGAAGATAACAAAAAGTTACAAAAAAGAAAGAGTTCCTCTGCTAATCAAAAGACAAAAAAGGATATTAAAGAGATGTTGAGTAGTGGTAATCAGGACGAGTTTGAACTGGAAATTCCAGAACAACATGAAAAGGAAAGACGAAAATCAGTGAGATTCGATGAAAAAGTCATTGCTGTTAAAGAAGAATAACAGAATCTTCTACATTTAAGCCCTCTTCTAATACAGAATAGGTGTTTTTTTGATAAATCATCTTGTATTTACTCATGTAGATTCGTGTTTATATGAAGAATGAATGGAAAACACGAATACAACAAGCAAAAATGTTATGAAGGACAGGGCAGATATTTAAAACAATAGTACATTTTATCGATCTTTGAAAGAAAAGGCATGAGAGAGCAAACGAGAAGAACAGAGCAGCAAAAAGTAAATCGAAAAGCAAATAGAATAAAACATGAACAGAAAGAAAGAGGTGAGGTCCAAATAACGAATAACCATGAAAACAAAATAATAATAATAAAGATAACGTCTCAAAGAAGAAACAGGAACAACACAAAGCGAGCAAAGCAAAAAAAAAGAGGATTTTTCATGATCATTTTCAACCGTAGTTTGTAACACATTTAAAGCTTTTGTCTCTTGTCTATATGTTCATCAGAAGTCAAACCTTGAGCTGGGTGACCTTGTTGATAAGCAAGAGGAGTTCTTGAGTTCAAGTGCTTATATAACATCTGATATAAATCATCTTTAGTAAAAGGCTTTGCTAAAATATCACTCATACCATGCTGTAAATAGGTCACTAAGTCACTCCCTTCGATATTACCAGTCATGGCAATGATTGGAGTCAAATTATCAAAACTTCTAACAATGGAAGTTGCAGTTGCACCATCCAAATTTGGCATGATGATATCCATAAAAACAATATCATAACGACCCTTCTCCAAAGCACTGATGGCAGTGAGCCCATCGGAAACGATTTCAACCGAACATCCAATTTTCTTTAAGAATTTTGTGCATAGCTGAATACAGACATTGTCATCCTCCACCAATAGAACATGGTAATTGTGTTCCAGCTTAACGGACTGGTTTTGTAGTATTTGTTGGGGCGTGTGTTGTTGTTGCGGCTGGCCTTGGGATTGTTGTTGTTGCTGCTGTTGTTGTGGAGCTGTTGGTGGCCCCTGTTGATTAACAATAGATGTTTGGCTTGGAAGAGCAGGTAATGCTTGTGGGTTGTTTAAATTTGAACCAACACTTTGCAATATCTGCTGCGGAGGTTGTTGTTGAGACTGTTGAATTTGTTCGTGTCTGAGTTGTTGGCCAGCTGAGGCGGTTGAAGCATGGGCTATTTGGGATCTTGGTGGGTTAGACGGTATATTGGTATTCAAAGGTGCAGGAATTTCAATACTTGGTAAATCTAATTGAGGTAGTTTAATACCGTTAGTTATTAGAGCTGAAACCAAAGTATTGATACTTCGAAAGTATCTGTCATTTATGGACTTTATAGTTATGATGGACTCCAGAACATTTGTATACTTCTGATTAAGTAGTTTCAACTCATCTTGAACGTGGTTGTAATCTTTCGTTAGTTCAGCTATATTGTCTTCCAGTCTACCAATAGAATCATGGCTCTCGTCTGTGTTTGGCCTCTTTTGTGTAGGACCTTTTCTTTTGATTGTTTCCAATGCTTCTCTATCATGTCTTCTAAAATCAGGATGCTTGAACTCCCACGCCGAATCACCATACTCACTCTTTTGTTTTTCTTCGTTCGACTGCTTGACCTTGTGAAAGTCATATTTGTTCAACTGGCGTACAAAACTTGCAAAGTTGGAGTGCTTGAAATGCTTAGGCAAGATCTCTTTGGTGAACTCGTTCGTGTCTAAAACAACGAAGGATTCGCCACTTTTAGTCCACGTGACAACATTTTGATAGGCATTGTCCTCCAACATCAAGAACAACTTCTTGACGAAGTCTGTGGAGCCACTGGACGTTGAAGATGAGTTGGTCAAAGAGATCCCAAGGGAGGCATTGAGACTGAGATCGGCAGCAGTGGGGCCTGTTTCTATGTGTGTATCCTGGATGGGCAGTTCTCTCTTAACTTTTGGAGGCATCTGGCGGATGGGAACTTGGTGATCTGGCTGTGATGAGTTTTTTTGAAGATGATTTGCTGCAGCGGGTCTTGTACTTTTTTTAGGTCAGATGTTTGACAGCAAGCGATAACCAAGCACTTGAATCAGGCGGAGCACAGACTGGGAAAGGGGGGAGTTTGATGGGGTTATGAGGGAGAAGTAGTGGAGAAAAGTGTGTGGACAGACTGGTCGTTTGGACTGTGCTCGCAGCTGCAAAAAAGGGCGTTTCTTGAGATGGAAAAACTGGCGGAACCGTTTTGTTTTTGGTTTTTGGTGTTGATGTTTTTGGGACTTGTTTTGATTTTGTAACACCAAGAAATGATGCGGGCCCTACCAGTTATGTAATGGATTAGGTAATACAGTCACTGGTGGTGGAATATATCAGGTGTTGGTCTACTACGCTGCGATTAAGATGATTAATTTGTGTATAGTAGTATATAACACACACATATATCCCCTTTCGGGCTCTAATGGGCTGTGGAATATAAGGGTAACGATGACAGAAGTAGTATAATAGTATAAAAAGGAACATATCAAAAGCAAACGCAGAGACGCAGAGACGCACAAACACACAAACACACAAATCTAATGGAACTGTTGCAAACATCGAAATCAACCTGGAACAAAACGAAACAAAGCGAAAAATACTGAATTTAGAAGAACGTGAAAAAAGAAGGAAAGTCAGAGCTAACGGTGTATCAAAGATCAAACTGACCATTAACGAATTCATCATCCATTTCATGATCACCGTCACCATCAATGTGATCTTCCTCTTCTGATTCATCTTCATCTTCTTCAATAACATCTTCTTGAGGTGGTAAATGTGGATTACCTGGGATTAAAGATCCATATGGCTGCTGTGCTCTTCTTGAGTTATGAAACTCCTCCATGGTAGATTCATCGACAAAGGTGAAACCTTTGAAATTAGCTTGGATTCCAGGACTTAGTGGAGTAGAAGCAATTTGGAATTGTTTAGTAATTAACGAGGCACTGGTATTAGTGAATTCTGGGTCAAAGTTAGAGGTATCTAGTTCTGATGATAAATGTGGTTTGAAAGGAGGAGGCATCTTCTTTTGTTTCAATAATTCCCAGTCAACATCACTGAAGAAAGGATGTGCTCTTAATTCACGAGCATCTCCTTGAGATCCCAATCTATGTTTTGGATTTCTGTTCAACAACCCTTTAACAAAAGAACGTCCCTCTGGACTCAAAACTTCTTTTGGAAAACGGACTTTACCAAATGCAATATTTTTATACATTTGTTGAGTGTTCTCGGCATAAAATGGAGACCAACCACAACACATTTCAAAAATTAGAACACCTAATGACCAGAAATCAACCATCTTAGTGTATCCTGACTCATCTAACAAAACCTCCGGAGCGAGATATTCAGTTGTACCACAAAAGGTGTTAGTTGTGTCATCAGTGGCAAGATCAGCTTTTGATAGACCAAAATCACATAGTGCAATATGACCATTAGCATCCAATAGAATATTTTCCGGTTTCAAATCTCTGTAAACGATGCCGTTATCGTGCAAATGTTCCAACGATAAAACTAGCTCTGCAATGTAAAATTTGGCACGATCTTCAGCAAATCTACCTTCTTTTTGTAAATGCCAAAATAGTTCACCACCAGACATGTAATCTGTAACAAGGTACAAATCAGTTGGTGTTTGAAATGAGAATTTCAAACCAACAATGAAAGGAGATGAGGCACCAGCTGTTCTGACAAGAATATTACGTTCACCAATAGTATGTGCAATTTCTTTCTTTTTAACAATAACTTTCTTTGAAAGAACCTTCATAGCATAAATTCTATCGGTATCCAACTTACGAACTTGGAAGACTTGACCAAATGTACCTTTACCTAACAGTCTCAACACTTCAAAATCTTCAGGACCATAGTGTTTCTTACGATTAGTAGAAAATTCCCAACTGACTTTGATATCACCTTCAATTTTTTCACCACCGAGTCTTGATTCTAGCTTGAACCATTCAACTGATTCATTGTTTCGTAAAATACTTGGTTTTAAACGAACATGTCCCAAAAACGTTTCATCTGAATCATATACTGAGATATCTAACTCTGAATGGGATCCAATAACATCGAAGATTGTTTCATGATGCCAAACTGGATTTGAACTATTAGCGTATGATTCATCTTTAACATCAGAATTGCCCAGATTACTAGTGGATGGTCTAAGTGAATTTCTGTTCAAATGCTGAGAGGATGATTGCCTTGAATATAGTGGTCTTTTAGAAGTTGGTATTGATCTGTCTTTTTTCAATGTAAGTCCATCAGAAGAGGCTGGATGGTTGTCCACACTTTCAGGACCATGAGTTATAAATTCTGAACTTTCAAAAGTGCACACCACGTAAGGTTGAGCATTAGCATTCTTGGTCAATAGGTTTCTAGCTTGCACAATACTAACTCTCAATTTACCTCTTGGATAGGCCGTTGAACTAGTTGCATTTGATGGAGTAGTGTTGGTGGAATTATCGTTATATGTTGTTAGTGGAGTGATCGGTTTTGGAATAGGTGGAACTTCATTTGGTTTGCGTGGCTCAGGCGCAATAATAGAGTTCTCATTACTATTTGGCTGGCTGTTTGCAACGTGTGAAAGGACAGCTTGTGGTTGGTAATCTGTTGGTTTGGAAGTGGTACCATAGGCAAAAGAGTTGTCGCTTAGTGCGGTTGTTGGATTAGAGGTCTGTTGAAAGTTAGGAAAGTGTGAGCCTGAAGTTAATGAGTTATTGTTTTGGTGCTGATAATGAATCTGCGCTTGCTGCTGCTGTTGCTGTTGCTGTTGTTGCTGTTGTTCTTGTTGCTGAGTGTGAGCTTGGTATTCTTGAGTCCTTTCCTTCTCAGAGTCATTAGCAGAAGGAGGAGCTCTATGGAAACCACCAAAGCCAAAGAAACTTTTAGCAAAATCAACCATTCGAGAATCTATTTATGTGAATCGGTGAATATGTGCGTTTCAAATGTATATCAGAGGTAGTTGAAGCTGAAGGAGAGTAATCTCTATAATTGATGGGGGCAAATGGGTGAAGGTAAGGGCAGTTGAAATAAAAGGGAGCGAAACTGGGCAAAAACTGAACTGTGCTGATTAATAATGAAGCGAGTATATGAAAGCAATGATACTGTCGGTAGTTATGTTAGTATTTTAGCTGATATGAGTTTTTGCATCCTCTATCTTTCCCTGCAGTCTGAATACGTTCTAGATAGACTTTAGAGCTTATCCAAGCATCCTTTATATAGGGCCCAAGACCATTAGAGCATCGAATAATTGTGTTGGAGCAGTGGATAAAAAAAGAGATGCGGAAACGAAGACGTACATTAGTGTTACACCGTAGTGTACGTGATATTTGGGAGGGATCTTCCAGTGAATTGCCTGTATTTACTGACTTGCCTGTCCAAAACAACCAGAAAGAGGATTTTTGATTACAATTTTTTTTGTTTCTCTTTTGATACGCCAAAATGGAAAAAGAAAAGAGCTCCGAGCTGACGTAATCATCTGTGTTTTACGCGAAGCGAGGGTTTCTGTGCGTTACCCGGCCTCATTCAGTGGATGATATAACAATGTATTGGTGCTCACTGTCTGAGCTATAATAAATAAATAGATAAGTAGATAAATAAATAAATAAGTAGATGAATAAATAGTTAAATACATGAGCACAACTCATGGCTTGAACGCCCCTTCACCGAGCTCCTCCAGTGTCTGCGACAATGGTCTTCTTCTTGCGACATCCCAGAATCCCTGTCTCTCAACAACTGAGGATGGCTTTGGCTTGAAATTATTAACTTCATTGGTACCACGGAATGCAACTGCTGATTTGCTAGCGTCTCCTAAGAGATTTCCTGCCCAAAAGGACAATGCTGAGACAACACCAAACCCAGCACTGATACCAACAGTATACACCAGATTTCTTGTGAAGGAACCAACAATTGCACCAGTGATAGATCCTGCGTAGAACTCGTTCAATGTATCTCTCTTCTTACGCAAATTTGAGAGTGCTGAAGAGGAGAACTTGTAGGTGGTAGCACCAAGAACAATTATCGATAGTGCAGTAGCACCTTTCAATAGCGAACTTTTTTTGTTCTTAGAGGTGGCTGTTACAGTACTCACAGCTAGCAAGCCCACCATAGCAGAGGCACTAAAAGCGGATTTAGTGACATCCCAAGTATCGATTGGGCTGTATTCTTCTCTGTGAGGACGAGGATGTGGTAAGTTGACGTAGAAATATGGCTCCTCTTTTGGTTCCAAATCGTCTGAAGACATTGTTGACCGACGGATTTCTCTGTGTGTTCTTTACTCTTTTCTTCTGTTTGTTTGGCATGTTTTGTCTCCTTAAAATTGAAGCTCAACTTTTTCGCGGTATACCGCGAAAAGTTGTATGTGTTACCCGATGTCGATCTACTAACAGCCCTAAAGTTAGCAAGAGTCTTATACATAGATCATAGATCTCGCGAGCTTCAGAGCCCTAGAGACTACACGGGGCCTAGAAGCCATGCGCTATTTACCACTTACTCTTTTCCTACTGATACGACTCATATTGGCCAGCGAGTCTGTTCTCCAGCAGCCACACATCACACCGCCTAAACACTCAAAGTTCAGAGACCTTATCTGGGGAGATTTGAACTTCCTTCACACAACGGACACTCATGGTTGGTATGCTGGTCATCTCAACCAGAAGCAGTACAGTGGAGATTGGGGAGATTTCATCTCGTTCTCCCGTCATTTGAGAGCTAATGCAAATGACCGTGGGGTTGACTTATTGTTGGTGGACACTGGGGATAGACATGATGGGAATGGTTTAAGCGATGCAACCGTCCCAAATGGAGACATTTCCACAAGAATATTCACCCAGCAGGATTATGATTTAGTCACCCTTGGGAATCATGAACTATACAAAGAAGAAGCATCCATCCAGGAATTTGATATTGTTGTTAATCATTTTGGAGACAGATATGTGTCATCTAATGTAGAATTCTATTCCCCTGGTTCTGGATGGGTTCCTTTTGGCAACAAATACAGATACTTCACTACTCCAAAAAAGAAACAGAAAATCCTTGCACTTTCGTTTCTTTTTAACTTTAGAAGATTCAATCCAAGAACGAGAGTCTTCACCATTGAGGAAACTTTGAATCAGCGATGGTTCAAGGATCTTGCTAAACAATACAAAGAATCTGATCTAGATGCATTGATTGTATTTGGTCATTTGCCAATCACTGATGTTGATGAAAATGAAATAAACAGGCTTCATTTGGCTCTACGGAAGATTTTTCCGAGTGTCGTTATTCAATATTTTGGTGGTCATTCACATATTAGAGACTTCACTGTTTTCGATTTAAAATCTACAGGCTTACAAAGTGGAAGATATTGTGAGACCCTAGGGTGGCTTTCTATCAGTCATATTGACCATGAACAACCTGTATTCAATAGAAGATACATTGACTTCAACAAGGAAAGCTTTCTGTACCACTCCAACATATCACATATTGCTGGGTTAGATTTTGATACTGACGCAGGATCAACCCTATCAAAACATATTGCTGATAAAAGACAAGAGTTAAACTTGACCTTCACATATGGCTATGTCCCATCAACTTACTTCATGTATGAACATCCTTTTGGTCACCAACATAACATTTTCACTTTACTTAGCAGTACGGTTTTACCATCCTTGAGCTTTCCTAAAGAGCTTAAAGAACATAATAGAATCGTCATCATCAACGCCAACAGTATAAGATATGACCTTTACAAGGGCGCCTATACTAAAGATAGTGAGTTCATTGTTTCCCCATTCCAAAACGCTTGGAACTATATTAGGCTTCCAAAAGGTTTAGCTCTAAAAATTGAAGGATTTTTGAATCGAAAAGATTACATCGCATCAATTTCAACACCAGAGAAGAGCGTGATGTTACAAAGAGCATCTATAATCCAACAGAAATATGCGGAATATGGGCTGAAGTATCAAACGTGTCCATTTGTCAATAATAAAGACTTCAAGAAGGGATATATAACCAATGATGATTATGGTTGTGAAGGGGACGATGTCTATCATAATTCTGTTGAATACTACCCATCACCAAATGTCATACAATCTTACCAAGAATTGAATAAGGATGATCCATTCATTGATCTTGTTTATTACGATTTCATTCAACCTTATGTGCTGGAAGCGTTGAATGCTTTGGATGATGAAAGAGCATATGGTCCAGAAGATGTGTCATATTATGGTAATGAAAGTACTGGCAGCTTACTAACAAACTATGTTCAAGAATATTGGAATCAAGAATCTTTTTGACTGGAGCTGTCTCATACGCTAACATATCCGTATTATCTTATACCTACACCTTATTTGTGATAGTTTCCATTTTCTTTTTTTTTTTTTTATAATATACAGGAACTGCACTATGTCATTAATGAAAATGATGCAATAACAAAAAAAGATGTAACATAAGACAGATTTCGTATCATCTTCATTTCCCACTAACTTCTAACGTAAAAAACAACACCCCTCCAAATATAATAAAGATCATTAATTAAAATAAGCAAAACTTACAAAGTGTGTTGAGCTCTTCTTCTGTCACGTTCTTCAGAGATGCTTAATTTAATACCTTTACCCTTTGGTAATGAAATGTATGGTTTACCTGGTTCTCCAATAACGAAAACGTTTGATAATCTGGTAACGAAAGTGTTTTCTAAAGAATCTTTGATATGAACTAAATCAAAACCACCTTCGTGTCTTTCACGGTGAGTAATAACACCAACACGACCCAAGTTACGACCACCAGTAACATAAACTAATTTACCAGTATCAAATTTGATGAAGTCGGAGATTTTACCAGTGGCTAAATCAACTTTGACAGAGTCGTTGACTTTGATGCTTGGATCTGGGTAACGGATGGTTCTACCATCATGGGTGACAACGTATGGGACACCTCTTTTACCTAATTGGACTTTCTTAACTTTAGCTAATTTGTATGAAGCTTCTTCATCAGTGATTCTGTGAACAGCAAATCTACCTTTGACATCGTAAACTAATCTGAAGTTTTCATTGGTAGCTTCTAGAGAAATGACATCCATGAAACCTGCTGGGAAAGTGGCATCAGTTCTGACTTTACCATCAACTTTGACGTGACGTTGCATCAAGATAGCTTTAACTTCACGACCGTTCAAGGCATATTTTAAACGATTTCTTAGGAAGACAATCAATGGTAATGATTCTCTTAATTTGTGTGGACCTGGAGATGGACGTGGAGCATAAGTACCACTTAGCTTGTCTAGTAACCAGTGTGATGGAGCTGCTAATCTTTTAAGATGTTTCTTTGGACCTCTACCCATTTTTGACTATAGATTGTTACGATTATATGTTGATGTTATGGGTATCGAACTTTGAATTTGTCTCTGGATAAAACTGTTTGGTTGTTTTTCAGAGGACATTGATGCTTAACCATTTTGTGAATTTTCATGGCTGGATTTGGCAATTATCTGGATTTGGGTATTAAATTTGTTTGTTTTTGACAAACACCTGGACACTCTCGACGGTTTGACAGTCACAACATTTTCAGTCACGTGATATTAAAATTAGCCCTATATTCTGTCTATATGTATTATCAACTTTGTTGTACCTTGAATCTGCTAAATCTACAACAGTTTGAACGAGTAGGATAAGTATGTGTAATGAAAATAAGAAAAGCCTTAGTAGACTATAGTAGACCACCCAGTGGTAAAAAGTGAAGATACCAAACAACGTACATAAATAAAATTCCGTAACAAACAATAAGGTTAGAGGTCTAATACCACCAACCGACCTAACGCATAATCCACCATTGATAATCAAAAAACACCATTATAAAAAAAAGATAAGACCAGAGGAAATAAATGGTAACAGTAGTTTGAGGATGTTTCCATAACAACGGGTATTTGGAGACTCTCAGTTCAAGCCAGCTAGCTTTCATTATCGGAAGCACTACTTAAAGCAGCTTCAAGTCTTAGACCTGACAGCTTCTTGACAGGGTTTCTTTTGAGAGACGTTAGTACTCACTTGGAAATTGTAATTGAAGCTTTCATACATACTGGTAAATGTGCTTGAATTTATGGTCCATCAACTTCTTTGATGTTGGAGAAAGGTTTTCCTTCCTATCTGATGGTGACACATATTTTAGTTTCCTGTTGAGCTTGTTAATGACCATTCTTTGTAATCGCTTTAAAGGTTTTGATGGTATAACTTACTGTTGCACAGCTAGTTCATGGACTCTAGCTTTGACGACGTTTTCTTTACTGTCTAAGATTGGGTGTAGTGGTTGAACTGGGTTTTGTGCCATTTTGCAATTTAGTTTCTTTGTGGATGGTATAGCTTTGATAGTGATTCACTTTGTAACGGGTAGACGGTGGCCGTTAATTGAAGGTTTAAGTGTTATCAACTTTCAGGAGATTGTATTCTTGCAGCAACAAAGTACGCCTTCAGCTACTCAAATCCTTAAGAAGAAGAACGTTTCTTGTTAAGGAAAATTTGTTTCCATCTAATTACACTTCCTAATTTGGAATAAGGTAAACAAATGCGCGAAACGAGGATTTTGAAGCTTATGTCACGTGAAAGAAGATGTGGCCTCGACCGGGGTTTGTGGTTTGAACAAAGAACAAGTAAACAAATGAATGCAGGCGATTAGTAAAGAGAAAGAAACTGTTTAAGAGCCTCTCAAGTAACAAATCAACCCAAACAGCGCCGATTACCTCTCCTATAGAATCACATGCTGCCCGAGCTATGCATATTGCTTTCTCCCTTTCATTTCTGGCCCCTCTTCTTTTAATTACTCCCATTGCATTCTGTTATCAATCGGCCAATACTCCATTCGTAAATGGTTCATTTACTAAAGCACACTTGCATGCTTTAAAAAAACAAACCAGACAACTGTTCTACCACGGATGGGACTCATACATGGAACATGCATACCCTGCTGATGAGCTACGGCCATTATCCTGTACCAAGTATGAGAAAGTGAAGGATATTCATGATATTCATAGAAATGACGTATTGGGGAATTACTCAGTTACATTCCTCGATACGATCACAACATTCGCCATAATGGGAGATATCAACATGTTTGCCAAAAATGTTGAGTTGTTGAGAGATTTGAGCTTTGATCTGGACTCAACTGTCCAGGTATTTGAAACAACTATTCGTGGGTTGGGCTCTCTATTATCTGCTCATTTATACGCTAGTGACAAATTCAAATTGAAAAACTATGACGGGTTTTTATTAGATCTTGCGAAGGATCTTGGTGATAGACTTCTTGTATCATACATGAATGAGAATGAGCTGCCGATGGCTAGGGTCAATTTGAAGTCTGGTGTTGATCAGCTACCCAATGATCTGATTAGAGAAACCTGTACTGCCGGCGCAACTTCGCCGATGTTAGAACTAACACTACTATCAATATTGACGAATGATCCTAGATATGAGATATACTCAAAGAGGACTTTCCTAAGATTATGGAATTCAAGAAGTAAGTTGGACCTACTTCCTATGAGCTTGGACCCTGTAAACGCCAAATGGCTAGATGCTGTCTCAGGAATAGGTGCCTCCATTGACTCCTTTTATGAATATGCTTTAAAAGGTGGTATTCTTTTTGGCGATGAGGATCTTTTAAACATATGGAAGGATTCGTTCAAGGCATTAATGACTCACTCCAAGCTTGAGTGGTTTTTTGCAAATATTCAAGTGGAATCAGGGATTATCATCAATCCATGGATCGATGCCTTGAGTGCGTTTTTCCCAGGTGTGTTGGTTCTAGCTGGCGAACTAGATACTGCTCTTCAAGTTCATCAACCATTTGTGAAGTTGTGGGATAGGTATGGTGGCATTCCTGAAAGGTGGGATTATTTGTCTTCTAAACAAAACGGGTTTTCGACAGGTGATATTGAACCGGTCACTTTGGAATGGTATCCCTTAAGACCAGAGTTTATTGAGTCCACATATTATTTATATCAGGCCACGAAGGATCCTTTCTTTCTGAGGGTTGGTGAGAGGATCCTGGAGGATTTCACGAATGTTTTCAAAGTTGATTGCGGATTTGCTGGGTATAGAGATATAAGAACTGGTGAAAGACAAGATAGAATGGAATCATTTGTGTTAAGTGAGACCTTGATGTATTTGTATTTATTGTTTGATGAGAAGAATGACTTGAACACAAATTTAAATTTTGTGTTCTCAACTGAAGGACATCCTCTGTGGATTCCGAAAAATATTTTGAATGAATATAAAGAATTCAGATTCTTGTCAAGTTTACAGATCAATGATACTGTTAATACGGAATTAAACATAACTGATTTGATGCTGAGTGAGAATCCAGTTTCAGTATTGGTGAATAAGCTTCGCTCATGGCCAAGAGGAGAATTGCAATCCGCAATAGAGTACATAAATGGGCTGTTCAATAATGATGATGAAAAAGATACCTTCAGTCCGGGTCTCTTGGAAGAGTTGGATCATGAGATTGAACTCCTTAAGCAAGAAGAAATTGAGGAGGAAATTTGTCAGGTTCCTCAACGGAATAGTATGCTTTATTCTTCATCATTGTCGGATCCTAATATCTTCATGTTGGATTCAAAATTTTACGATCAATGGCGAAACGTTCCAAAGGATAGAACAATAGAGTTAGAGAAAAGTTTCTATTCGATTCATGCAGATCCAAGGGCAATCTCGTCGAGAGAACCATCCGTAAACTTATGGGATTTCAGTGTCATTGGGCCAGGGGCGATACCCAATAGAACTGTTTCCCCTATAAAACCTTACAACATACATGACTATTGGGTTGATTCTATTGAGGGGATGAGGTTCAAACTTGAGGTGTTGGAGTTGAACAAGGTTGACTTCTCAAATCGATTGATTGATGACGAGTTTCTATCAAAATATCGGAATGATTCTATTGAGAAGAGTAATGAGAGTACATGTGGTGTGAAGGACCTTATTCAGAGTGTGCTGAGGGTGAGAACGATAAATGGGATGAATGTTCATACAAACTCTACGATATATGTTTCGAAGAGTAATTTGAACTATAAGTTGCTTGAGACTAAGTCAATTGGATTCTCAAGAAAGGGACATTTTGTGTTGAGTAACTATCTTGTTTCAAACTTAATTCTAGGAGATGAGAATCTAAGTTAGTTTGGTATACCAATTTAATGGCCTATGAGCAATGCAAGAAACTATTAATGAGTTACGAGTGCTACCTGTTGTAGCTTTGATGTAGTAGTACAGTGAAGTATGACCGAATGAGACCCAAATCGGGAGATTGGAATTTTGTCTCAAGTCTCATTTCCTATAGTGGACTGATATTTACGCTGAGAGTTCTGTAAATTACACGCAAAAATTTG